>JBCFXI010001759.1:0-40974 GCA_038496175.1 Ampulex compressa
ATGTAGATAGTTTGTAGATAGTTTGTAGGTGAAATATTAGTTAGTATTACTAGATATTTTTTTAACCAGATTCCTGATCATGGCTCGCATTGTGACTTTTGGCTTGGTTTATATAAATAGAGGAACGTAATTTAGGAGGAACAGCGTTTCGTAGAACGTGTAATTAATTATTGATAAAAAAAAAAAAACAAAAACTATTCGAATACTTATCTTTCATTGTTGTATGTAATAATGTACGCCAATAGTTACAATGTGATATCTGTCTACCAAATATCTAACTATATTAAGTTGTCCTAAAAGTTTTTTTCTCTGATGGTTCGGAGCCCACTTTAAAGAGTAGATCCTGGAATAAAAATGAGCTTAGTAGTCAGTACCATAAATTAAATTAAAGAAAGAAAGAAGGAATATTAATAACCAATAACTATCCATATTTGGAGGATATTCCATGTGATATATATATACTATAGCTCTGATGATTCGAAGCCCACCTTAAACAGTAAGTCCTACACCGAATGAGCTTAGTAAGTCAGTGCCATAAATTAAATTAAAGAAAGAAAGAAGGAACACTTGTATACTATCCACATCTGGAGGATTTTCCATGTGATATATATATACTATAACTCTCATGGTTCGAAACCCACCTTAAACAGTAGGTCCTAGATCAAATAAGCTCAGTAAATCAGTGCCTTAAATTAGAGTAAAGAAAGAAATAAAAAGTACTTCTATACCATCACCTCTGGAGGATTTTCCATGTAATATATATATACTGTACCTCTAGTAGTTCAAAACTCACCTTAAACACTAAGTCCTCACCCAGACGATCTTAGCAGTCAGTGCCAAAAATGAATAAAAAAAAACAAAGAAAAAAAATACTCTAGCTTCGAGTGTCCCCCCTCACGTCTAACCATGGCCTGAACGGAAAGGCGCGTAAAATTGGCGCTTAACGCGTTAACCAAGGTATTTTTTTAAGCAAACGCAAATTAGAGGCAGTTATCCTGAATGAAGGCACGAGGTGACAATAAGCGCAGCCGAAAATGCAGTGTGTGCACGGCGGGGGAGTAAATTCGTCGGGAACGATGATGTCGCAACTGGCGTTGCACGTTCGCGCGCAACGGCGCGCGGAATGTAATTGCAGTTGAACGAAATTTTGGCCGACGCACTTGTTAAGTATAAATTAGGAATAATTGCTCCTGAAGCGTGGAAGGCGTTCCTGCTGCTCCCGCAATGCGGCGCTGGGATCTAATTTCGTGTTTGCGATATCGCAATTGCTGGATTTATTACGCTTCAGGAATCGCCGTGCGGCTCGTGAAGAGGACGAGATATCGCTTCCTGCTTTTCTATGACGCAGTGACTCCTGTTGGCTCTCTTGCTCGATTGGATATATGGTATTAACGCGTTTCATGGCGAAATTTTTCATTTAGGCTATTTAGAATTTTGATATACATACAGGGTTGTTGCTCAGTAAAGGAACGTGCCTGGGAATCGTATAATGATATATTTTTTCCTAACGATATATCGACGAGGAAATAATAATAAATATACTTGTCGCGAGTTTGTGGATGAGATTTAGTGTTAGTTGTTAATTAGTTCCCAGGCCAATGATCTCAGCAGTAAAAAAAAAATATGGCACGTGAATTGTTAATAAATATACGGTATCCTCGAATATCTTCTAATTTGCACCATAATTGCGTTTATAAAATAATACGATAAAGGAGCGGGGAAACCCATATCAGTACGATATCTCAGTGAAATCTTGCTAATACCAGCGGTTGAGATTCTAAGATAATTTCTGCCTTAAATTGCGCAAAAGTTTGCACGATGGATCGATGCCCATATTACTGGTCAACATCTTTCGTCGTAAGCTAGCACAAAGCATCGTCACCATGGCAACGTAACGAAGAGCTCGAATTATTTTTAATTCCTCTAGTCGTCGATGCGCGCGCATATGAAACTTAAATTAAAACCGGATATTGGATAAAACATTTACGTGCTCGGGAGATAAATCTTAGGAGCTACGTGTGATCTACGTGGAGCAGGAATGAGGTCGAAAAAGACAAGGATTCTTCTTACCTTTTTTTTGGTACGTGGTCCTCTTCAAAATTGATTAAAACTGTAAGATTATAATTTGACACGGTACTCTTCTCTTTGCTTCAATGAATTAATTTAAGCTTTTAGAAAAACTGCTCCACAGGACCACGTCTTAACTTATATTGCAAGATTATGAAGTACGAGCATACATAATGTCAGGCATACCTGGGATGATCTAAGACATCGACGCGCGTTAATTAAAAGAACAAAAAAAAAAGAAAAATCATACCTGGACATATATCATATAAAAATTACAAAGTTATAAGAAAAAAGAAAGCTCGAACATACCTATCCAATATTCACACGACTTACATTAGTATCCGTATAATCATACAGTATGCAAAGAACGAAACTATGAGACTTACGATGTATTAATATTACAACACAAAACCGTATATCTCGTGTAAGTATTACAACGTAAAGCCGGATATCTCGTAACTTCTCTTCAGTGTTCCATAACCATACATACGAGATATGGCGGTGCGCTAAAAGTTACATCCAAAAGACATCGACTGCACTAACGTGGCAGTCAACGTGTTAATGTTTTAAAGGCCTCGGTTGCGTTTCTGGTCGTGAACAATGCGGTTAACAGGATAATGCGCAACGATATGTGTGCTTAAGCATTGGAAGCCCTCTCTCTCTCTCTCTCTCTCTCTCTCTCTCTCTCTCTCTCTCACTCACTCAGTCATTCACTCACTCACTCACTCAGTCATTCACTCTCTCACTCACTCATTCACTCACTCACTCACTCATTCATTCACTCTCTCACTCACTCACTCACTCATTCATTCACTCTCTCACTCACTCACTCACTCACTCACTCACTCACTCACTCATTCACTCTCTCACTCACTCATTCACTCACTCTCTCACTCATTCATTCACTCTGTCACTCACTCACTCATTCATTTACTCACTCACTCACTCACTCACTCACTCATTCATTCACTCTCTCACTCACTCACTCATTCATTTACTCACTCACTCTCTCACTCACTCACTCACTCATTCATTTTCTCTCTCTCTCTCTCTCTCTCTCTCTCTCTCTCTCTCTCACTCACTCACTCAGGCATACTGATTCGTACATACACACATTCTCTCTCTCTCTCTCTCTTGCATTCGAAAGCCTAGATTGCGCCCAAAAGCGAAGGGCACTTTGGCGAGTGTATAACTGCAACTATTTGGCAAACCCGCTCGCCCGTTTGGAGATTCGGCCAAATAAATTGCGGCGCGGCCGACAACAGTGCCGTAGACACGTCGACCGCGACTCGACCGCGTTGTATCGGGAGCGTGTCAAAAATTCATAGAATGCTTAATTCGGGGGGCACGGAAATGCATTTTCATCGTCATTTGAAATATTAATTTCCATGCGATTATTACGCCTGGATTCCATCGTGATGGGGGAAAAAAAGGGAAAAACACTCGGCACGTTTCCATCGTTATTTTCTTTTCCAGCGCGAAATTCAATTCAACCCCAATTACTTCATTTCGTGTCGTATACGTTTGTCCGATTTCCTCGAATTGCGGATAATTTAACACCAGAACTACCAGCCACTTTCTGATGGCGTATTTAGAACACCGCGTACATATATAACAAAGCGGTTAGAGTAAAAGAAAATCGAGCCCTTCTTCGCACAGTTAAATCAGCAATTTTCCCGCTTGTTTCGCGAATTTCTTACAGCTGACTTAGAATACATTTCAAGCACAATTTAACGTTTCGAGCATAAACATCTTTAGCGCTCGAATTATCGCGTAAAATCGAGTGGTGATTGTGAGAGGCACCTTTCGAGCTGCCGCGTGATATCACGTGGTGACTGAGACACCTGTCGACTGCAAAGGGTTAGGATAATATAACATCGCTCTATCATATATATATATATACACACACATATCGAGATATTTAATAATCGCGATTTTATTTAACATTCAAATCGAGATATCTAAGGATTCGCGTATTATCGTATTTACTCGGGATATAAGTAAGCTCAAATGCTGTATTGATAAATAACTCAAAGTTGTACATATAACCACGAGCAACCGGAAATAATTGATAAATGGATTTAGGCCACTTTCAAAATAAACCGCTCATTTATATATAACCCTTAAATATCTCGATTTGAAGATAAATGGACTTAGGTCACTTTCAAAATAAAATTTATGTGTATATAAAATATATAAATAAAATATATGTGTAAAAAATATAAAAAAATATATGTGTATATATATAATATATACACATATATTTTATTAGCTTTATTTGTGTGTGTGTGTGTGTGTGTGTGTGTGTGTGTGTGTGTGTGCGTGCGTGCGTGCATGCGTGCGTGCGTGCGTGCGTGCGTGCGTGCGTGCGTGCGTGCGTGCGTGCGTGCGTGTGTGTGTGTGTGTGTGTGTGTGTACACATACGCGATAAGTCAAAAACCAGGCTTTACTCATTCCTACCTTCTACATCAAACAAAGAACCAGCAGAGCAGGAATCATTCGGAGCATCATCGAAAGAGATCGACGGGTATTCGATGTTATAATGCAACGAGAGGAAGGTCCGCGTTCCATTCGAAGACGATGCCAGATCTTCGAGGGGGCTGGTTAGCGCTAATTGGGCAAGGCACTCCATGTACAGTGTGAATACCGGTCTTAGCCTATATGCCAGTGGTGTTTAGAGGGATTACATCACCCACTGCCGTCCTGGTCACAGAATCAGATTAGATATTCAATAATGCTCTTGGGATTTCCGGCGAATCCTCAGACGGCGCAGCACGCTCGAACTGCGGATGAGATTATGAAAGTTTAACCGCTTAACCTGTTAACCGCGCCGCTCATCAGGGAGGGACTCGACGTGGAGGTTTGCGCGGGATAAAGAATTTAACACTGAAAC
This sequence comes from Ampulex compressa, assembly GCA_038496175.1. Lineage (NCBI taxonomy): Eukaryota > Metazoa > Arthropoda > Insecta > Hymenoptera > Ampulicidae > Ampulex > Ampulex compressa. Next base: position 4,961 of record JBCFXI010001759.1, read on the forward strand.
CACTGAACTCGTCTCTTTCGACGCTGAAACTACTGAACTCATTGTTACTCGTTGCTTGGAAAAATTGGCTTAACATTGTAAAGGCATTTCTTGCCGGTCATTTTGGATAATCTTGTTATGGTGTGCGGATGATCGTGTTCGTTTCTTATTACCCTTTTCTTGATCCCTTTTTTCTATATTATTTAAACTTGAATTAGGCTGTATTACACTGTGTAGTGTAATTTGAGTGTAAATAATATAAGATATAAAGTGCGAATTTTTTATATATGTATAAAATGTAAAATGGGTTTATTGAAAGGGTTGAAATATATACAGAGACTATCGAAAGTATCGTTGAGAGACGAGAGTCGAGGTGTGGTACAGAACTCGTCGTCGTACTTCTTTACAAATGGCTACGTCGTACTTCTTAACTCTCCGCCGAATTCTCTAAGGAGCGCTCTGCTCGCAAAACTCGAGACCTTCTCCCAAACTGGACTGCTAGACTGCTCGCACCCGACCGTCCTCGCAGCGCCCTAGACAGTGGCCCGGTCACGCATTTTTCCACGCACAGACGCACGCACACTTTCGTACGTTCGAGGCCCTGGGACACTCGAAATTCCCTATGCGCCTTGCACGCATTATCTCACGGCGGACGACGCGGCAGTCCGCCTCTAAGGCTGCATTATTACGATGGATCATTTAAATCTCAAACAAACACACTCTGAACATCCTTCAAAATTCTCGCGCACCACACAAACATAAATGATTGAATAAAAAATGATCATTTACAATGATCAAAAGCTGATTCTATCGCTTGTACAAGGAAAGCTAGGATCCCCTGCCTCTCAAACAACACTATAACAAACCGCCAGTCAATAATATTAAAGCAAAAATCTCAAGGAACCGCGGTTCGTCGCCAAGGATGCGGCTTTTGTAAAAACCGGCGGTGCCTTTGTAGATGTCATTGGTGCCGAGTAGAAACGCAATATTCGAGGGGCCTGGGGGATGGAGGAACATCTTTGACAAGCCGCTACTCGAATTAGGAAACCCAGAGCTCTGAGGAACAAAGCAGAGAGATTAATTAGCGCGAGATTAATGAGAGGAGTTCGCAGTAACGCGAAGCTTTCAACGTGCCGCCGAGTTTCCATCGCTGCAGATTGAGATATATATTATACGCGTGTCTCTGTGTGTCTGTGTCTATCTGTGTGTGTGTGTGGCCAAATTTAATATTCCTAACGGAATGGTATCGAATTGAGGGAATGCGGTGCCTTATGGTCGTTTGGGTCGAACAGAATTCGATTACTCGATGCTGAACTATCCTGGAAACCGAGGCTGGCCCGGGAGGGATACTTGCTTGGCTTCAAAAGCGATACTTGCGATCTACTGTGAATTATAATACTTGGCTTTAGCAGCGATACTTGCGAGGATGCATTAACCAATTAACCCTGGAATTTATCGAAGAACGTAAGACAGGAATGAGACGTGGAATGATTTTACGATAGATCTAAAGCAAAGTGAGGAAGGATTACATTTTCATTATATATAAGACATCGATGAGACATTGGTTTTGCTGCAAATTAGTAATTAATTCTGCAAATGAATAATTTTTTATTTCACACTAATTTTACATATAATTTCTGCTAATGAATGATTTTTTATTTCATACTAATTTTACGCATAATTTCTGCTAATGAATAATTTTTTATTTAACACTAATTTTACACTCGAACTTAGAGTAACTTGAACAAAAGAGCACGTGTAAAAAATCGAACAGTGAAAAATAGTTAAATCTAGGAAATAGGAGTAAAATAATATCACGATTACCTGTAGTGAAAATACCACAGTATTTCTGCAAGAAGCAGGTAGGAGTAATGAGGTCTGGTGTCATTTGTTGAATTATTAGGGAGTATTTCGGAGTAAATATAATATTTGCGGAAGAATGGGATTCCATCGATCGTGGAAAGACGTCGAATGCCCGCGGCAATCTATTATTCAGCGTTGTACTTTTATCGGGACAGGTGTTGGCTTTGAGGCAAGAAAGTGTATATCGTATTACAGTGAAAGGATTTTCCGCGTTCTATTCAAGAAGAATTGTAAGAATCTAACCTCGTCGAACCGACAAGAAAGAATATCGTCGGGCACACCTGATATTCAAGAGTGCAGGAAAACTAAGTTATTAGCACTGAATGAAGAATTAAACCATAATTTTGTAACAAATATACTTGTTAATATGTGCTTGGTATTCTTCCTAATAGGTGATAAGCACATATTTTATGAAATAAATATTTGTTGTATAATAATATTTTCAGCAGTATAAATAATATAGTATCAGTATTGAAGCGCATTTTATTAGTAAAAGCTTGCTTTTGGCGTATACTTTTACGCTATACGCAGTACACACCAAATATTAATATTATATACTGATTTTTTATTTCATTGACACACACACACACACACACACACATTATACATATAGCAGTTACAGAATATACAAGGGTAAGTGATTTATTTAATCGAGCACCAAGACTTAATCTGCAATAATTTAATATCAATAAAATAATAATAAATAAAGTGTTGTATACTAACCTGCAATAATTTCGAGGTCTAGGAGCTGCATACTTAATCTGCAATAATTTAATACCAATAAAATAATAATACGTAAAGTGTATACTAATCTGCAATAATTTCGAGGACTAGGAGCTGCATATTTAATCTGCAATAATTTAATACCAATAAAATAATAATAAATAAAGTGTATACTAATCTGCAATAATTTCGAGGACTATGAGCTGCATACTTAATCTACAATAATTTAATATCTACAATAAAATAATAATAAATAAAGTGTATACCAATCTGCAACAATTTCAAGGACTAGGAGTTGCATACTTAATCTCCAATAACTTAATATCAATAAAATATAAATGGACAGACTTGAATTCCCCGCAATGTTCAAGAGACAATTCATACTTCCTACAAGTATTTAACGTGGACATCTTCCGCGCGATAAGACGAACGTTTAAGAATTTTCTCATTTCAAGATGCGGATAAATCTGAAAGGTGTCCCTTGAAGGGCAGGCCGGAAGATTCGCGTTTTGTCGACGCCAGGCGAACGTCGCTCGCGAAATTTCGCGATAAATGAAGGGACAAGCGAGATAAATTCTGCGCCCCGGAGGTTCACTTTTCTTCCCCTCTACGGTATGCATAAGGATATAAATCTACTCGTGAATTCTTCATTCCTGACAGCGGCCGGGTTCAAAAAGGCGCATTAGCGTGACGTCAGTATCTTATGGAAAGGATGAGAATTTTTCTTTTCCTTCTCGAGACGCACGTCTGCTCGTAAACTGGCCGGATGTCCGAAAGTATTTCCGTCTCTCCACGTTGAGCCATAACGTGGAGATTGAGAATCAATTAAGGTGAAAGCAGGAGTAGTTGACACTGCGCCAATTGGTTGACACTCTTTTAAAAGAAAGTAAATAAATGAGAAAATTACAAGCTGAAATACATCGAATTTTATTTGTCTATATAGTGTAGTTGATCAGTGGTTTAATTGCTTCACTGATTTTATTCTGATATTATAATTCGATTATAAAGTAAATAAATGAGAAAATTACAAGCTGAAATACATCGAATTTTATTGGTCTATATAGTGTAGTTCTTCAGTGGCTTAATTGCTTCAATGATTTTCTTCTGATATTATAATTCGATTAAAAAGTGAATAAATAAGAAAATTACAAGCTGGAATAGATCGAATTTTATTTGTCTATATAGTATAGTTCTTCAATGGTTTAATTGCTTCAATGATTTTCTTCTGATATTATAATTCGATTATAAAGTGAATAAGTAAGAAAATTACAAGCTGGAATAGATCGAATTTTATTGGTCTATATAGTATAGTTCTTCAATGGTTTAATTGCTTCAATGATTTTCTTCTGATATTATAATTCGATTAAAAAGTGAATAAATAAGAAAATTACAAGCTGGAATAGATCGAATTTTATTGGTCTATATAGTGTAGTTCTTCAGCGGCTTAATTGCTTCAATGATTTTCTTCTGATATTATAATTCGATTATAAAGTGAATAAATAAGAAAATTACAAGCTGGAATAGATCGAATTTTATTGGTCTATATAGTGTAGTTCTTCAATGGTTTAATTGCTTCACTGATTTTATTCTGATATTATAATTCGATTATAAAGTGAATAAATAAGAAAATTACAAGCTGGAATAGATCGAATTTTATTCGTCTATATAGTATAGTTCTTCAGTGGTTTAATTGCTTGAATGATTTTCCTCTAATATTATAATAATTCAATGTCCTTAATTTATTTATCCAGCCACACAGAAGTGTCATGACGACTTCTTAGATGTATCGTTAAGGACTTTGTTAAAATATAAGTGTTGCAAGTTTGTATAATTTAATTATTGTGGATAGAAAGGCATTGTTTATGTTGTTTGAAACTTAAAAAGGTATTCATTTATTACAATTGGCAATAAAGAATGCTAAACTGTCTAAATTCATTTCGTATCAACTATTAAAACTTGTAATCGTTTATTACTCGATTAAATTACCAAGTGTCAACTACTGACTTTATTCCTCTATCAATTTAGACATGTCCTCCACAAACTGTAACTTTAGAAATTATACAAAGGAGCCTGTACATTAAAAAAAAACTCTAATACTGCTCACGTGTATTTCCAAAAAGTTTATACGACGAAGATAACAATATTTAAAGCCATGCTATCATGTATTTTTAAATATGCTCGACAAAAACCCTTCAATTCCAATATATACACTCCGCTTCAAAAGTTTTGGGCCAGAAAGAAAAACAGCCACTCGTGGGTCCTTCCTCAAATAGAATCATCCCCTCGGAGAAGAAGAAGTCGAACGAGATTGGAACCTTTATTTCAATTTGGCACTCGCGTCCTTCGGTTAGAGCGCCACAGATCCGAGATCCAATTTGATTCGAGGCGAGGATGAGGCGTATAATGATACTTCGCGCAAAATTTACGAGCGACCTGTAGAATGCAGATGAAACTTACAGGGTCTTCTTTACGAGCGAGGTTATCAGCTTCTTTGACGGGCGTACTGTGCGACCGTGACTGAGAAATACGCGAAACTGTGCGTTCCTTTTACAAGAAACGCGCTTCTCCCTTCAATCTGAATACATGTCTGAGTAGTAAGTTTCAAATTTGATACAGGACTTTTAAATCGAATCGTGCACTCGCGATTGGTCTGTTCTTTATATTTGATTGTACGTCCGTTACTATTGCATAATGTTCTTTCGAACAAAGGGTAAAGAAATAAATGTGAGTTGTTAAAATTGTTCGAATAATACGACACTTTGTTTGCCGTATTGGCGTGTTTTTAGAAAATGTTTAGCGGAGTCAATCCTTGAGGCATTTGATTTTTCTGAAAGATAAAAATACTTTTGAGATAGGCCAGTGTCTCATTTTTATTATAATATAATCATTTATAGCAAGAGCGCGTTTTGTTCGAAGAAAAACTTGAAGTATCAAAATTCATGCCAGCTTTCTTCTCCAAATAAATATACAAAACATGTATCCTAATACATATTTAATAATACATTGATCACGCAATTTTCTTATTCATTAAATAAATCTCGATTATATTGATTCAATATTCGATTCATCGCGATACATATTTAATAATCCATTGATCACACAATTTTCTTATTCATTAAATAAATCTCGATTCAATATATTGATCCAATAATCGATTCACCCTGATAAATATTTAATAATCCATTGATCACACAATTTTCGTATTCCTTAACTAAATTTCGATTTAACAACCTCGATCCAATAATCGATTCACCCTGATAAATATTTAATAATCCATTGATCACACAATTTTCGTATTCCTTAACTAAATTTCGATTTAACATCTCGATCCAATAATCGATTCACCCATTCCCCCAATACCAACTAAATATCGCTTATCAAATGACAAATACCTCGATGCTCTTTCCAAACTTGAATTCCAAAAATCAGGCCTCCAAGGGCCAATCCTCTCGCACGAAGCCCCGTAATTCGCGGCACCTCTCGATCGGTCCAAGCAGAGAATTTCGTCCACGCTGGCCATGAAAAAGAAGGAGAATCCAATCCCCAGGGACCGCTGGTCGGTTTGGCTAATGGGGTCGTAACCGTGCAGGAGCCTCGGTGAGGTCGCGGTTTCGGAAGATCGCCGTGCACCCTCGACCTTAACCGAAAGCACGCGTTGCATTAATGCGCGGGGGTGGCTGCAGAATGCAGGGAGGCCACCGCTGCGGAGGTATGAAGACGAATAGCGCCGGCTCCTTGGGGCATCCTGGAAGGAAAGCTCGTAAATCTTCCATCGCTCTATGCCGCGCGTCGACTTAACAGGTTTCCTATCATCCTGGAGTGCGGAAGAAGCTGAGCACAATTTTTTTTCTTTCTAGTCATATTCGATGCTGTGGTCTTAACGAGCAGTGTTATTTCCTTTCTTTTTTTTTTTCGATTCGATTTGATTGGGGATTTTATTGCTGTGGATTATTGCTGTGCTATTGAGTGGGGAAAGTAAGTTGCGTATCCTTTTTGGGAGGTGTTTCGAATGGAATAGATATTAACACTGGAACTAGCAGAGCAGTCGAAACGACTGGTCAGTCGTTTCTTTAAAGAATCGTGGTGCTTTATAAGGATGTATTTTTTGAGATTCTCCATGATTTCCATGCAGTATTTGGATCATCATTTTGATCTACTGGAATTTCCCTTTACTCTCCTTTTTTTTTAAAGATGTATGCGGTGTTGTACATATGCCCAGTAAGTGGCTGGCAGTTCTAGTGTTAAATTATTATTATATAATTAAGTTGTCGAAGTTAATTAGGATTAGAAATGAGATGTTGCTTTCTTTTGGGATATCTTATATATGCTAATGGTGCTTTTAACATATCTGTATTTTCAAATAAAACAAAAATGAAACCATCATCGTACAATTAAATTTAATTTCAATTAAATGATAAAATACTGCTTTATCTTGGGACACCCTATATACGCGAGAGGCTATAAAATCGCTACGCGAAATGATTCAGGTGTTCGAAATACGAATCCGGGTCATTGGCGTAGAAGTCAGTGCTTTTAACCACTGCGCCATCCTGGCCTCTGTATGGAGTTAAGTAATTGCTCCGTGTGCGGCTTACGAAGTTTAGCGCGAAATTGAAAGTCGAGATTGCGGCGGAGTTTGCCGGATGAAAAACTCCATAAGATTGTGTCGCCCTGCAGCTTCGCACCGTAAACAGGAAATTGCCCAATGATATATTTTCCACGTCCCGTTTCCCGCTCCTGAAAATCCCAGATTGTGTAAATCCTCGGCGATAGCGCCTGAAAATGGTTGGGAAATGAGGCAAAGCGTGGCGATTTTTATCCAATGATGCGTATTAAGAGCAACGACCATTTTTTCCGTGTTCTTTCTTGCCAGTGAAAATTGCAGAAGGTAGACGGGTCGTTATTTTCAGTATTCCTGGGATTTTTCATGGCGCAAAAATATTTGTTTGGGGACGAATGTGCTGTTAAAAAATGTAACGATACATCCACGATTTGGGAGAAAATTAAATTGGTATAAATGAAGTATTATGTAATTGTTCTAATGGAAATGATGAATGATTGTAAAGTTTTCTTAATTGTTTGGGGTACTCGATTTCCACACGTTTGTGCTATACATCCTGCAATTAGTAGCAAAATTATAGAATATTCTGAAATCTTTATAGAATCTTTGAGACGAAAGTATTACTAAAAAATGTAATGACAGATCTACAACTTCAAAGAAACTGAAATCAACATGCATGCATGATTATGTAATCATTCTAAACTAAATGAAGAATAATCATAAAGTTTTCTTAATTATTTACAGTACTTGGTTTCCAAACATTTGTGCTATACATCCTGCAATTAGTAGCAAAATCACAAAATATTCTGAAACCTCTATCTTCGTTCTAATCTTTGAGACTAAAGTATTACTAAAAAACATAATAACAAATCCACAATTTGAGAGAAGCTGAAATTCATACAAAAGAAGTATTATGAAATCATCCTAAAATAATCGAAAAATAACCTAAAATAAAATAAAGTTTCTTGAACTATTTGTACTACTTGCTTTTCAGACATTTCTACAATACAGTAGCAAAATTACAAAGCATTCAGAAATCTTCGTGCCAAAACCCACCGTACATCTTCTCCCATCGAGCTCCAGGATGATCGACGAGCCAAATTCCCCCAACAACAATTCCCCGATTAATTTTTCCAAAACACGCTCAACGAGAGGAAATCGAAACCAGCTTTCCACAACGAGCCTGGAGTGAAATCGCAGCGCCTGCAAATGATAACCCGCGTAATCCTCAAAGTATTTGTAATACTAACCGCCTAATGAAATGCGTTGTGCAAACACGCGATTCCCCGGCTCCCCGTTTGCTTTTTAATTCGTTTAAGTGGGATCAATGGACGATACCAATTGCACGGAACGAAACGGCGCCAATGCGCGAGCCAGGCTCGGATTTGTAGGAATTAATTTATTTGTAATGTCCCAGGATTACCCAGGATTCCGGGGGACTTTGCGCTTTGCACATAATCGATCGCAGCGCCGCTGCCAATTCGTGTAATTGCCAATTAAGGTATCCTCGTTGGAAGGCCTTCGGCGTCGTCGCCTTGGTAAACAGCTTCTTGCGTGCGCCGAAGTGAGAAAAATATGTGTGGTTAGGTGGTGTTGGGGAAGGTATGGTTTGTTGAGAAGGTTGGAGTATGTTCATGGACTGTTAAAACGATGGTTTATGTCGAGCATCGACCAAGAAGATTGATGATTTATGTGGCTAATTCATTAATCAAGATTTAATTCTTTGTTGTGAGGATTTTTGAGGTTTTATTGTTTAATCATACGGTATAAAAGGAGGAAGTTAAAGCAGATGTAATGTGGTAAAGTGGTGTTGGGGAAGGTATGGTTTGTTGAGAAGGTTGAGATATGTTCAGGGACTGTTAAAACGATGGTTTATGTCGAGCATCGACCAAGAAGATTGATGATTTATGTGGCTAATTCATTAATGAAGATTTAATTCTTTGTTGTGAGGATTTTTGAGGTTTTATTGTTTAATCATACGGTATAAAAGGAGGAAGTTAAAGCAGATGTAATGTGGTAAAGTGGTGTTGGGTTTGTTGAGTAGATTGAGATATGTTCAGGGACTGTTAAAACGATCATTTATGTCGAACAGCACCTAAGAAGATTGATGATTTATGTGGCTAATTCATTAATCAAGATTTAATTCTTTGTTGTGAGGGTTTTTGCGGTTTTATTGCTTAATCATACGGTATAAAAGGAGGAGGTAAAAGCAGATATAATTTAATAAAATGGTGTTGGGAAAAGTATGATTTATTGAGAAGGTTGAGATATGTACAGGGACTGTTAAAACGATCATTTATGTCGAGCAGCACTTAAGAAGAATGATGATTTCTGTGGCTAAATCATTAACGAGGATTTAATCCTTTGTAATAAGGGTTTTTGAGGTTTTATTGTTTAATCATACGGTATAAACCATCGTACGGTATTAGAAAAAGTATGGTTTATTGAGAAGGTTCGTCGTATGTAGAAGTTTCTCCTCGAAGGAGATTTATTCAATATCTAAAGCAAACACCTTCCGTTTCCATCTTCTTATGCTTGCAATAATTGATATTAGCTCTCGTAATATTATATGCGGAATAATTGTTCAAGAAACAAAACAGTACTATATTATATAGTATAGTTATTATTATAGTTATTATGCGAAGTTATTATTCGAAATATACTGCATCGTATCGCGAATTTCTTTCTTTTCCTTTCTTTTTTCTTTATCGCTGCACCAGGCTTCTTGTTTCTTGTCGAAGGACATTTTTCCAATGTCCAGACCTAATTTCTTTACCATCTCCTTATATTCCCAACAACTTGCATTGGGTCCCGTAACATTATATTCACCTGTCGCCCTGTGAACAATGCGACTAAATACATCGATATGTGTTACAACGACCAGGACTACAAGCTTTGCACAGTTCGAATATCCCGCGCACGTCCATCGTGGAGTCGATAAATCAGGTCCCTGCCGCTTGGCGTCTCCACAGTCCTATTCCAGCTTCTCCTCGATCCCCTTCAGGGCTCCTGGAACAAGTTAATGATTCCGAGTGTACTTTGGCCGCGAGATCGGGATATTGAGGCGGTTGAGCGATCTCAATTCCCCGGGTTAATAAATCTAGGGGAATAATGAGAGCGCCGGTAATAAACCAAACACCCAGGAGTGCACTCCTGCAGTGGAGCACGGCCTGTAATTGAATATATGATCCACGTTGATGCACGCGACATCTCGAGTATACGGAGTATCCTGGGAGGAGCTAAGCAATTACCACAGCGCTCAATTTCAGAGCTAATTTTGAGAGAAAAACATCGGATCCAGGACGGACCTTGGCCACTCGACAGCGCTCCCTTTTCATCCTCCTTGCTCGAGTGGCCAGTGATATTGTATACGAGTGGTTTTCTTCGAAAGTGGCCTAAGTCGATTTGTTAATTGTTTTTCTGCAACTGCACTAACGTGTATAAGCTTAACAACGCCATGACACTCAGGTATGAGTGTGGGCTATGATGGTGCAGAGGCTCTCAACCTAGCGTTCTTGGCTCGAATGCCTGGAAGTCCAGCCCATCGTTTCATAGCGGAAGATTAATACTGGAATAGAATGAAAATACATGAAAATACAGAAAATAAATAAGAGAACGAAATGTTTCAAGGCATACATTTGATTGAGAAACGTGTGAAATTCGGAAGTTATTTCTTCTTTTGTCTTTTATCGAGTACGCAAATAAGTACGTCCAAAATAAGCGCGTTAGAAGTTGTATCGCTCTTTGGAAAGGAATACCTGCTCAGGTAAAAATTCATTAGAACACGAGAAAACTCAGAGCCGGGCGTAGCCTATTTTACTTTTATTTGTAACTAAATTTTTGTAATATCGTTTACGATATATCTGTGATGCTATCTTCTCATCGAGCTGTTTCTATATCGATTATAGATAATAATAATTATTACGATTGATCGGATATATTAAAATATTATAGTCTAGTTATTTATCCGTTTCTTTTTCATTTCTCATCATTTCAATTTTATAATACCCTTTCCAATCTTCTCGACACACTATTTTCATGGCGATTATAGATAATCATAATTATTACGATTGTCAAGATACATTAAAATACTAAACTTTAATCGCCTATCCTTTTCCTTTCATTTCTTAACACGTCTCGATTAGATACCATAACGTTCGTTTAAAACTAAATTTTATAATACATTTTCCACTCTTCTCAACGCGCTATTTTCATGGCGATTATAGATAATCATAATTATTACGATCGCCAAGATACATTAAAATACTAAACTTTAATCGTCTATCCTTTTCTCTTTCATATCTCAACACGTCCCTATTGCATACCACAGCGCTCGCACAAAACCAACATTTTTTACAACACTTTTTCCAAACATTCAACCGCACTATATTACTTTCGCTCGGTAATCCTCGCTCAGGTCCAACATTTTCGGGCCGCTCCAAAGGGATCAAAGTCTCAAAGGCTGTTCCCGGTATTTATGCGCCTCACGCATGCAGAAATTCCACGAGTTGGCGAGAGGCTCTAACCCGGGCCTCCCTAATTCCCATGAATTATTACAATAAGATAATTGAGTGTCCGCAAAGCGCCGAGTTTACATTCAATTATCGTGGCCATAAACAGGGGCCTAGCCTCGGCGGCGGTGTTCTAGTTGGTAATTTTAGTTAACCACCCATGGCCATTAACCACTCCGTCGAGCGTGACGGGTGTCCCCGTCATGGCTGGCGTGAAATTAAATCGATACTTTCCTCACCTTCGATGGCCGTCACGAATTAATTCGCCGTGCATCCTCGTGCTTTTCGATCGACGCCATTCATTCTGACTCTGCGCGAGCCTCCAACCTTTTCGAGCAGCTGACTCTTAACCGCCTCGTTCCCACTGACGTGTTTTGTCGCGAGGAGGATGCTGTTACTGTAAGCTCACGGACGTGTAAACACGCGAGACGATTCGTTTGAGTATTCTATGGATGATATATAGACCGTTTATTTTATAGGTGGTGTGAGTTCGTTAAAAAAAAATGAGATATCACTAAATTTATGCTTAATTTAGTGTGAACTTTGTGTTCACACAGTAGAGATATCGCACAGTATCTCACAGTGGGGATATCGCCACACTCGATAATATTAACGGATACTTTTTAATCGACAAATATGCTAACCTTTGATATTCTCGAAACAAGAGAAACTGGACTTACACCACTTTCAAAATAAGTGATACAAATTACACATTTCTGGGCGTGTCGATCAGACAGAGTCTATGAATCAGGACCAATTGGCTCCAACCGCCTGACACCGCCACGATCGTGTTCCAGCTTCTCCTCGAAGACCACGCAACAAATTAATAATCTGTACTCTAGTAGACTCATCCAAATCCGCAACAGCGCGTGATTCGAACTCAGCACCTGATCGAATGTCACGTTGAAAAGTTTCTATCGCGACGCTTATAAGAACTGAAACCGAAAAAGGCATCCTCCTCATTCTGTTGCCAGAGATTCTCCTCTAAATTCCTGCTTCGCGCGCTGCAGTCGCGTAATCTAATGAGTAAGCGGCCGGACTCTCCAGCCAGGCCGGAGATTGAAGTATACATTATAAAACGCACGCCTTTCTCAGACTGCCGGCTGGCTGCTGGATGCAGAATCAGGTCGCGCATTCCGCGAATCCCCTGTTTCTAATTCTTCGCGCCCCTGTTGTGCGGTTATTACGTTGGCAATACGCGCTGCGCATATTTTTGTCCTTCCCGCTCAGCGGATTCTTTTGAAATCTTCATTGGTTGGCACCTCCTCGGCCGTGAGCGTGGTATTTTTTTATTCGTGGTATTTTTTTTGGGCAAGAACGATTGATAATCAGATACGTTTGTTTATTCGTCTCAATTTGCGTATCTAGGTTTCGCGTCTAGGGTTTGGCGCACTTTTGATGTGTGTCTATACGAGTTTTTAAATGAAACTTGCTCTTTTGCAAAGTAAATTAATTCTTTTGTTAGGAAAATTCAGTAGGTATTTAGTCGTATTTAAAATATATTTAAATATATTTAGTTCTATTTGAATAAATTTAAATATATATTTAAAAAAGATAATGTTAATTGCATGGTAAGAAATAAAAAATTTTATTATGATTCGTACAATTGTTTAAGTAAGTATGGAGAAGAGAGTGTTTGTGAAAACTGTGCGCGGATAATTGAGTGATTCGATAATAATAGTAATTCAAGGGGAATTTATGTATAAACATTTATATAAACTAGGTTATATATACATATGTATAGAGTATATGAATATACTCGAGCGAGGATTCGAGCATTACGAAATAAGGCCTCGCCATGTGTTATTTCTGCTCTCTTTATTGCATAATGAACAATATTTCAATTATCTATATACGATAATGAACAATATTCTCCTGCACTCCAAAACACTTTAACACTAGAACTACCAAACCAGTCAAAATGATTGGTCAGTCGTTTGTTTAAAAAATCGTAGTGCTTTATAACGATGCATTTATTGAGACTTTGCATTCTTTGCATTATTGACATTTTGGTTTATCGAAATTCCCTTTTACTCTACCCTTTTTTTAAAAGATGTACGTGGTGTTTTAAATATTCCCAGCAAGTGGCCAGTAGTTCTAGTATTAAACAACAATCGTGTCATTAATTTCATTGGATCACTGTCTTTTATACTCGAAAAGCTCCTCCTCTAAAAGAACATATCATCATAAAAAAGCATCCTATCTTCTTCAAGGCATCGTTCATCCACTCAAAACCATAATTCCTCTTCCGATATTCAAGAATTAGACTCCTCGCACTCCAAAGGACGATTTTAATTCAGCAAAGCCGTCGAGGCAAGTCGGTTATGCACTTTGTCGCTATTTTCCGCTGGGCCATCGTAAACTATACGAGCTTCCATTTTTCCGGCTTTATTGTCGGTATACGCTTCGTAAGTGGCCAGGACTAAGCGCTGGATTTGCTAAGGGGCCAGCAGCCAACCTGCTGGCTCCCAGAGCGCTCGTTTCCTCCTGGAAACGAGCGTGAAAATAATTCGAACGCGTGTCCTCTATAAAAGGAGGAGCTGGACGACAAGGGCCACTGCTAACCGACCGAAAGTGTAATCCTGAGGAACCTGGCGGGAATTTTTGGGACCGAGCACGGTTAGGAAACTTGAAGATGTATTTTTGATATTATAGATCGACTTGAAGAGGTCCTTCGTATCTAAGGATGAAACGACTAATGGAGGATCGTCTTTTTTTTTAGCAAGGACTGTTCGTTTTCTGCTTGTTATAGACTATAATTAGGAGGACACGTTGAAGGTGTTGAGTAAATGGAAGGAATTTTATTTGGTGTAGGAGCAAAGCGATGATTGTATTGATAAAAGCAATGTTTCGATTTACGCGTGGAGACTTGATACTTTTGAAAATGAAACGAATCCTTTTGCAAATTAAGTACTTTTGTATTTTGCTTTTGTATTTTTGTTGTGTTTATGTAAGTAATGATAACATTATTTGTAATCGCATGTAATAATTTTTTTAATTATTTATAATTTATATAACGTTACTTGTAGTAATTACTATGTAATTATTATTATGTACCACACAATGTGCGTAACACTATTTCTAATAATCACTATGTAATTACGCAATAACACTATTAGATATTTTTTAAATATAATATATATGTAAAAGTACTTGATTTACAAAAGGCTAAATTTAACTTTAAAACCTTTACCAGTAAAACAATAAATGAGGCTCTATCCAGATTTTTCATTCGATGTTGGCACTTTGTTGCAGGAATGGACGGACTACAATCTTCAGTGGAACGAATCCGAGTACGGCGGCGTCAAAGATCTTCGAATAACACCGCACAGACTTTGGAAGCCGGATATTCTCATGTACAATAGGTAATGTACTCTTGTTACGTTTGCACGATAATTGCAGGCAATTGCGCTAATCAACGACGACGCCTTTTAAATTAAACGCGCGCCGCGATTTAAACCTAACGAAAATATCGCGATCGATCGGTTTTAAACAGTATTTCTGTGCTGATGTTGTTCTGATCGGAATGCTGCTTACCTCCGGTGAACAAAGTGTAAATAATTATACACTTGGTTAGAAAATTATCATCCAGTTGGTTAATATAGAATTCTAAAGACGCGTGTACTGAATCGAATATATTTTGGAAAAAATGAAATTGTTATATGAGAGGATAATTTTTGAATTTATCGATCTGATACACTTCTCAATCTGATCGATATCTTCTTAATTTTTTCTTAATTTTTCTCGAAAGACATTTTAATCTGAAAGACTTTAGAATATATTCATGTTTTCCTCCATACGTTTAATTATACAAAGGCAGATTACTTTCTGGATAAACAGGTTTGCCAAATTTAAGTTTTACGTGCCATGGAAACGAGCTCTGAATTTAGCAGATTTATATACAGATAACAGATTGTATATACAGCATCAGATTTAGCAGAAATTTAGCAGAATAAGTTTGGCAAACCTTTGAGAAATTCACATCCTTGTTAGCACTTTTATGTAGTAGCATAACAAATGTAATATATCAATGTAGAATCGTTATTTTTATACAGAATATATTCGTTTTTTTATAACCAATAGATAAATATGTTTGCAGGAAATTTTAATAAAGTTATTTGTTATGCGCCGGAGGTAAGTTAACTTCCGTTTAGAAACTCAGCCCTGAATAAAATTAACAAAAAGTATCTTCGAACCGTGAAAAACGCGTCGGAAAATTTCGTCGATGTCAAAATAATCGTAAATTACCTAATTTATTCCACGAAACGTATAAACGATCCGCGATGTCGATAAATAACGAGCGTACTTTGAACATCGCGAATTTCGATCGCGAAAACCTTTGAAGGACCGACAGTTCTTCTCAATGTTCATTATTTTGATTTTTTTTTTTACTTAAAAACAGCATTTATTTAATTGTTTTATTACAGGTTTTTCGCATTCAATTCGAAACCAATTCAAAAATGTAAATTCAACACATTCATTTTGCATATAGAATTCGCCCTTTTGCAAAACAAATTCGCACGTTTGCAAATGGAATTCCATATGCAAACGAGTGATTTTGTTTTGCAAAAATCCAGTACTGGGTTTCTATAGCTTTAAACTATACTTAAAATGAATAATCCAAAACCTATTTTTTTTCTGTATTGCTTTACATTCTTCCAAGCGCCATATTACTCCTGGCTCATCACGAAAAATCGAATACGTACCTTCGTGTTGTTTTATCAATAAAAATTTGGTATTCGAAAGAATAACAAAAAGACCAACCCGATTATCCGTGCTTGATTTTTCTTTAAATACTAAAATTAATACAGCGCTTAGAAGAATGTAAAGGAATATATATAAACACAGTTTCAGATTAATCATTTTATCTTATTTGCATATCTATATACATATAGATAAAGAGCAAGAGATCGTTCATTTATCTTTGATATTTCTCTTATACAGCTTCTCATATTCATTCAATTATATTTCTCTCTATTCTATTTTATTATATTTTATTCTAATTATATTTCTATGATATTCATTCAATTCATACAGTTTTCTAGTTCTAGTTTCTAGTAATTCTTCTCACATAGTTTTCGATATTTCCTCTCGTGTGTGACACAGCTGCTGAGTTACAGAATACGCGTCCTTCAAAGGTTATACGTTCCATAAATTCACGGAAATTGGAGCGTGGGTATCGTTAATAAAAGAAAAAGAGCTATCGTAACGATTCTTGCCAAGAAAAATGAGTCACGGTATTATAAACACGAGTGTAATTTTCGCGCGAATGCCGTGCAAGATTCCTGATGGAATTACGTCAACCCATTTTTTATACTCGCATAGGATATATTTTCAAATTTCACGGTACATTTATTGTACTCTCCTTTAACCATTATTATGTTATCATTGTAACGTTCTATTTTAATCAATTACAATAACAGTCTTTATTATCGTACAATTATCTTAGTTCAACAACAGTTTAGGTTTTATGTTATTCAGGCTCATCGAAAGATACTCGATTTCGAAGGAAAAACTTAGACTTTTCTATTTTCCACAATCTATTACGTGACATTTTTAAACTTGAAATAGATCAGTACCTGCGATTTCATCAATCTTCATCGATTCTCATCAATAATTTAGCAACATCAGTAATTTAGGTTTTACGTTATTTACGCTTGTCTAAAGATACTCAGTTTTCAAAGAAAAAAAGACCCTTCGACTCTCTCACGATCTAATACGTGACATTTTCAAGCTTAAAATAGGTCAGTTTTCATCAGCTCAAGCATCCGCGATTTCATCCTTCAAGTCTAAAAACAGCGAACAAGAATGGGTTGAACCGTAATCTCCACGCGCGCGAAAAACAAAACGAAAAACAAAAGCGTCGAGGTAAAAAAAAAGAAAAAAATGCGATACGCGTAACGACAAACGGTCTTTCCAATCGAACCTCGATATCGGTTGTAAAAGCCAACAATTCGAAGGGAGCGTCGTTAAACGCAAAGGAGCAGCGAAGGATCCAGGGATAAAAGACGAGACTGGATAATGGAGACTAAGCCTTTAAGCATGTTTCAGAAATCGAGGGCCGCCACGAAAGAGAACTTCCCCTCTCCCACCCCCGTGGGAGGCGTCGTTCAAATAAACCGCCCTTTTCACACACGTTTTTCCTTTTCGCGCGACGATTTTCTCGATAGCCAGTTGCGTGTAAAGTGTACGAACGGTACGTAGAAGTTATCCCAGTGTTGCTTCGCATCCTACCAAGGAGTACCTATATATATATATGTGTGTATATATATACATATACATATATACATATATATATATATATATATATATATATATACATATATACATATATATGTATATATATATATATACACGATACACCATGCATGCGTTTTACTCGAATCCTTAGCCACGCCTACTTCCTGTATTATATCGTCCCGACGTGCGTGTAATTATCGTCTGTACATAATTCTCACGTACGCGCGGCCTCGTTTATTCGTTTCTCTGATGCCTGATGGGAGTGGGAGGTCGGAACGCGACAGTGGCGCCGCCAGGCAGCGGTGATTGGTCGGTTCGGATTTATGGACGCCATGATCGCCACGCGCGCTATTTATGAACAGGGAGAATGGATAATTGTGGTTTTTACGATGCACGTTTGATTGTATTGTTTATGGAGACGTGGAAACACAATGTTATGGGTTTCAGGATGTTATTTAGTGGTGGGGAATGATGTTCTTGAAAGTTTTTTGATGAGAAATATTATTATGCTGGATGATGGGTCGAGAAACTTTCTAGAACTACATTAGAAGGCTTGGGATAACTTATTGGTGGTCAAAGAAGGTGGGAAATTGAGAAGATTTAAGAAGAAGCTTTTGCATCAGAGTTGTTAAGTATAATGGTTTGGTAATATTAATTGCTTGGTCGATTATTTCAATTTAAAATAAATTGTGGCTCTGTCAAGAATCGTGACTGAAATCTGAAAGCTTTGAAAGCATTATAGCTCTGAAAAGAAGCTGTTGATAATCGATCCTCAGGCGACAGCTTGATTTAATCCTTTCAATCGATTAATGTTACGAAATCATTATACGTAATAACTAGGATGCAAAAGTTTCTTCTTAACCCTTAACAGAAACTTGGATTAACAATAGGTTATATCAGGTTCTATAATGTTTCTAGTGTTTCGAGTTAGGTTCTATAATATTCTCCAGTATTTCAATCGCTTCTATGAACAAAACAATTAAATATGTCAACGTTTATCGCAAGAATCATAATTATCCTCTTCTGTGCAGTTTGTAAATGGCGCGTCTGTCGATCATAGAGTCTATAAATCTGCACCAATTGATATCTGCCGCTTGGCACCTCCACTGTCCTATTCCAACCTCTTCTTGCTCCTCTTCAGGGGTCGAGGAACAAATGAATGACTCAGTGTGTATGCTTCTGACTCCCTGAAGTGTGTACTTAAGTTCGCGAGTCGTCCAGATCATCCTGTCGATCATCAGCGGCACCTTTGCTGTAGTTGTATTATACATAGTAGAATCCGCTTAGGAATCGCACCCGCTGGTCGACTCGTAGGAAACTCTCTTTGGCGCCACGTGCGCCAAGTGCGAAAAGGCGAGAGCAATGATCGCACGAGACCGTCGGTTATTTTCATTTTCTGCGAAGGTTCACGGAGGCGGCGCGACCTTCGATGGCTCGAAAATGGGCTCGTAAATTGGAAGGGAAGGTTTTATTTGTGGACCAAAATTTAGTTGAAAGAAAAAGTCATGGTGGACTTTGGTTGAAGGAAAAAATTCATGCTGGATTTTGGTTGAAAAAAGAAATTCATGCTGGACTTTGGTTGAAAGAAGAAATTCATGCTGGACTTTGGTTGAAAGAAAAAATTTATACTGGACTTTGGTTGAAAGAAAAAGTCATGCTGGACTTTGGTCGAACGAAAACAGTCACGCTGGACTTTCATGCTAGAATTTCATTGGTTTAAAGAAGATTTTTAGAACGAATTTGGAGAAAAATGTTTATTAACATAAGAAAGTAAAGTTTTAATTAATAAGAAATTAATTAATACATTTTTTTAATAAAGATTCCAATAAAATTGATGCTAATTCTTGAAAAGTAGATTGCTTTATTTACAAATATATCTAAAAGTTCCAAACGTGTCATTTAACCAATTGCATTGATTTTAATATTGCAATTTCCAAAGCAGTTAAAAATACAGCTGAAATACACAGCCATGAAAACCTTTTCTCGACAAATCTTAATTGTTTCATCGACTAAAATCCACGCTTATCGACTCCACAATTTTTAATATACAATTATTGGATATATAATATTATATATTCACACAGATCATCGATTAAGGTCGACAGCCACCAATCTGTATATACAACCAAACGTCGACTAAAGTCGACGATACGTGGCTGACGAGTGTCGCAGAAAAGGAGTTAAAAATAATCTAGAGTAGAAATCGCGAGGCCCATTTTTGCACGAACGAAGGTCACGACGGTTCTGCGATTTGACCAGGAAAATGCAAATAGCCGACTCCTTTTTCATTAAACCAACACGAAGTACTTGGCCAGTGACGTATATGGAAATAGATTATTGCGTTAAACATGATTATTATGCGAAACTTTGACGAATTAATCCTTTCATCCTTTAGCCACGATCTTCTAATAATTGCTTTTTATACTCGACGATTTCCATTACGAAAGTACGCGTCCGTGAGTCAAACTTAACCGTGGAAATGGATGACTTATCTATTTTCCATCTTCACAGTAAAGTTTGATGCGAAGCAACACTTTCGTACTGTTGTTGCATGGAGTATGGTCTTTAATTTGGATGTCGATGTAGATGAAACTTCTGAAGATCATTATGCGTCATTGGTCGAGTAGATCGCGTGTGAAAAATTGGGCAGCCCGCTACTCAATGCGCCTGCGAACGTAACAATTTAGCCTCATGATTTTCCACAATTCGAAATTGATTTTTGAAACGAGGATTCCTTATTAAAGAGCCAAAGAAATTTTGCAAAGGAGCGTAAAGTGCTGCTCGATCGGTCGCAGATCGAACGACGAAACTTTCGAGGTATATGACGCGGATGAAAATTCTAGGGTGGAATTTATAACTTAAAACGATTGGTCCTTGCGAGCGACAGATGATCCAGAGTGGAGTGAGTGGAAAGTAAAATTCATTGGGATTGTACATTATAGTGCCATTTGGTTAAATCGAGTTTTATATCGTTTTCAAATGTAGCTTCGATGTTGCTTGGTTGATCATCTTTCGGTGCAGAATACAGACGAATGTTCTTTATATTGTTCCTCTTACTATAAAAGTCAGTGGAAGAGTGTTTATGTTTAAGAGCTAGAGTGGTGTAGTGGACAGAAGCTTGGACTGCCACGCGAGAGACCCGGGTTCGAATCCCGCCTATGATGGTTTTTTTCATGCGATATCTATACTGTAGCTCTGGTGGTTCGAAACCCAGCTTAAACAGGGTTCTAGACCAAATGAAATGAGCTATTTTTAATAGTCAGTGTTATGAATTATAATTTACAGAAAGAAAGAAAGTATATATACCTGTATACTATCATTTCTGGAGGATTTTCCACGTGATATATACATTGTAGTTTTGACAGTTCAGCACCCTTAAACAGAGTAGAGTCTTCTTGGGCCATAATAATAAATGATCTTTAGTAATCGGTGCCGAAAATGAATTAGAAAAAAAAGGAAAGGAATGTTTATTCAGTCCAAAAGGAATAAAATATTGTTTGAAAGTAGTTTTCGAAGTTTACGATTTAGTTGAGAATTTGCGATTACTGATATCGAGGTCAAAAAAATACCTTAGACCAATTAAAGCCCATAAAGGAATTCTCAATAATGAGAGGAGAGGTGTGTAAGTGTGATCGAGATCGATAATTTAGATGTAGATGAAAATGAATATCCATCTGAACAAAAAAAACGGTTCCTAAGAGCCCATAGGAAAGTATCTATGAGTTTTACTTTCATCCACCCTGAATAATTAGCTGCTCCCAAGGACCAATTGTTTTAAGCTACACACGCAAGTTCTTCAACTTAAATCCACTCTTTCGCAAATCACATTTACCCTTCTGCAAATCAAACTCATCCTATTGCAAATGGAATGCGGATTACCGTGTTCCAATCTCCGAAGTAATCTTCGAAGGAAATCGCAGTCGATGTTTTTCAAGCACTTGATTTGCGAAAGCGTGAATTTCATTTGAAAAACCTGTAACTCCAAGCAAGAAGATTGTTGGGAGTAAATATGTCTATAGCGGAATTGTTCGTCGTGGCGATTGGCCAGTGGGTTGCCCCTCTTTAGACTAATTAGCCATAGGTATGAACAGTCTGCAAGTGTGTAATCGTCGGGGCCGTAATTCCGGCGGCCCGCAAAATCGTCGCCGCTGCCCGTTGCCAGTTCCTGGCCGATTTCACCGATCGATCGACCGAATTATTGTCCCCCCTTCCCTCCCTTCGACCATCGATGCAACCGCCCAGAACCGAGCCAGCTGGGCACTTTGGATGCGATGAAATCCAAGGAATTTCGACCGAAAGCGAGGTGGAAACGATATAAATATGATCAAAAAGGAATTTCGATCGAGCGCGATGTAAAAACGATATAAATTTGATCAAAAAAGAATTTTGATCGAGCGCGATGTAAAAACGATATAAATTTGATCGAAAAAGAATTTTGATCCAAGGTGATATAAAAACGATATAAATTTGATCGAACTGGAATTTCGATCGAAGTTGATATAAAAACGATATAAATTTGATCGAACTGGAATTTCGATCGAAAGAGATATAAAAATGATATAAATATGATAGAAAAGGGATGGTGCGGTGTAATTATTTGTTAAAAAATACATTACATACACAGAGATTGCAATGGGATAAATAACACTGCACGTTATTCAGCTCTGAATTTATAATGCTCTTGATAAAAGAATATTATAATAGCATCAATGTATGAAATATTTTATTCTTTGATACGCGAGATGAGAAACTTTGGAATATTTGTTTGTGACAATAATCTAAGGTAACGGTGTACTTTGTTGTACATTTAACTTTTTTAATTGTTGTAAAGTATTGTGTTCATATGGTTACTGACTGAGTTGAATGTATGGAGAGACCTAATTTCATTCACGAAAAAGGTTCGTGTAAAGTGAGTGAAAGAGTGAGTGCTGGAATGTTTGGATGAATCGAATAAAACAATTTAAATACTTAAATACTAAAATACTTTAAGAAAGTACAAATATGTTTAGGACGTTTCCTGAATATCGAATACTTGGTCATCTCGATGGAATGATTGGATTTTGAAAAATTTTGCGCGTTAAAAGTTCACGAATTGCTGATCTATTAATAACACTTTCCTTATGTACTTTATATTGCAATTGCTATCTATTTACTACTTGATCTTTTTCTTTTTTATTTCGATTTTACTGCTTGATCCAATTTCAAATAAAAATAGCTCACTATTACGTTTTTATATAAACATTAAGAGCATGGTATTATGCACAAAATTGTCTAATCAGTTACTTTCTTTCATAACTGAACAGTGTAAGACGTTGCTTAATATAAAAAAATATTCCTTTTAGACCCGCGACATTTCTCGAGGCGATGGAAAAAAATTCGAAGCACAGGGGAGCAGTTTCACTCCTTAAATCCGTGCCGTGGACGATAAAAAAAAAAAGGAACACGTAGCATTTAAAACCGTCCACTTTACATATCTCTGGCATTTTATCCAATCGGCGGTTTGCCCCTTGCGAGCAATTTTCCAGAGCAGAATGTTCCATCAGAAAGTCACTTGAATTAATTACCTACGAATATCTGCATTGACGTTGACCTATATATTAAAAATCGCATTAATAATCACGATGAAACGGGATCGTAATCAAGAATTCGTAATTACATTGTAAATTCTGAGGTTTAATCTGCGGTTCTGTCGCATAATCCGTATATGCCGCAAAGGAAAGTATTTCAGACAATTCGTGAATATAGTTTAAGATTTCGCACGAAAGGTTCTATGTTATGAAGCGGCCATTTTTAAATAAAAACAAATAAGACAAATTTTTTCTTACGCTTCCATGTGTGTTTAATAAAACACCTTAAGATTTGATTTACCATTGTCCCTCTTTTGGGACGTTTGTTTTTTATTTGTTTCTACCTAAGCAGTGAAACTTTTAGTTTCGATTATTCTATATACACTTAAACCTGTTTTTATGCGGTCTTTTTTGCGCGGTATATAAAAATTTCAATCGAAATTAATAATCAAATAAATAAGTAGTAGGTTTGATCGGTCATTTAGCTTGTTCGATGTTTAATGTGTATCTCATCGCATAAGTAGAGCGTCAGCCGATTACATTGTACGTGTATTGAACTCTGTAATCGTAAATCACAAGTCCGTTGTATTAATCGACGTCCTTCAAAGTGAGTTCCATTTCTGGACCATTAAGATAATTTATTCGTAAGTTACCTCGTAAGGTTTTGAGTTATTTTCTACGCGAGACTTTTTTTATGCCGTCCCTATTCACCGCACAAAAAAGATATTTTTTAATTGTTATGCGAAAACTGTGTCTTATAGCTACTCGCGAAGTTTTGTACGATTTTTTCTATGCGTTTTCTTTTATTCCCTATCCACCGCACAAAAACAGGTTTGAGTTTAAATGTTGTACTGGTCGCTATAAAAGTTACAAACTCGATAAAAATATTTCTTCTCCAATTAACTTACCATAAGAAACGAATTGATCAGAGTGCATTATTAAGTTTTGCACTTGGCTGTGGCATATAATAGATCAACCGAATATTCCAATGCTTCTATTAGACTCTTGAGGAAAAACCAGCCTTTTTTTCCGCGACCTGGAGTGGCCTTAGCCCTCAAATTGAATTTGATCTTTGTCCTGCCACCGATATTGGGATCCATTCGTAATGGACGCTTATTGTTTCATCCTCGAGGCTCGACAATGCAGCATTGTGCCGCGTTCGATCTTATCGCGGTAGCTTAGCTTCCTTGAAATTCCTAATGCGCCGAATCAGTCCGTCCTTTCGAGTTCTCCAAGCGGATCTTGCAATTCCGACGAGATTATTGCCAAAGGAATCTTGCCATCGAATACCAAGGCACGAATCACTCTCGCCAACTTCCATCCGGTCATCGAATAATACAAGCTTCGAATTGTACAGGTTTTGTTCTCCGGATTGAACCGATCGTGAATTGAGATCACCTTTTTGCGAATCGAATGCATCTTTTTGCAAATTAAATGAAAATGTATATTTATAATACGGTGTTTAGATAAAAATCTTTCTGTCTTAAATATAAAGGTACCTTTTATGAATCAGATAAATATAGTACTCTAATAAAAACTTATTGCGTACATTGTAGAAGAAAAAGAAACTAATATCGGTCGATCACTTTTTAAGAAACAAATAACTATGAATTTTAAACGAAGAGTTTTCAAGCCCGAAGAGTTTTTTTTTTTATCCAAAATCGTATCTTTTTCAATTATTTTCAAATCTTCTTTCGACAAGCGCGTTAAAGGAAATCGGACTCCAAGTGTATTATCAATATATATTACTGATCCAATATCGATATTTCATTGGCTGGATATATTAACCTATATTCGAGAAATTTGTAATTTATGGAACAAAGTGAAATAAATCGTAAAATTTGCTAGAGCTATATCGAAATTTTGGTTGACTCTTTTATGAAACGTGAAATATTAAAATATCGTCCAAATTTTATTTTTGAATAGACGGAGCTTCGCATACTTATCGAAGAACCTAGTACCTTTGATGCATCCTTAATTTCCTGATAAATGCTCTACGAGATTCTAAATCACTCGCCTTATGCTTCGCCTATTATCGATTCTGGAGATTCATACCGGCGTGGATGAACGGTTTATTTAACCTGTCGGAGGGAAGCGAATATCGAAAATCGTTCGTCAAGTTTCCCGAATGACAATCGCATCTGCAATTTGCGACGATAGGAGAAGCAGCCGTCGGCGTGGAGCCCAGTTTGTACAGAGGAAGGAAATGACGCTGCACTTTGAAACTGGCAATATTAATCGAACTGTCGTATTTTATCGAATGGCATCGAAAGGAAACGGGCACGTGTCGATGTGCATCGAATAAACGGAGGATTGGTTCTTGTAAACGCGAACGTGCGAACGAGGATTGCGTCAAATAGACTAGCGTGAGATGAAAAAATAGTTTATTAGGGTAAGCTAAAGGTACGAGTGGTCGACGCTTTAAGGAATTTGTTGTCTATTCGTTTACATAGCTTAGGCTAGGTTCACTTTAATGCAAATGTATGATTAATAGTCGCTGTGCAAACTATTTTTCTATTATACTACGACAAGTATTCATTGCTGATGATGGTTGGAAAATTATCTTTTTTTTTTCGAAAAGTAAAATTTAATTCACAAGTAAAATTCAGCCGTTTATTTTGAAAGTAAGCTAAGTCCATTTAAGCTAAAGATACGAGTGGTCGACGCTTTAAGGAATTTGTTGTCTATTCGTTTACATAGCTTAGGCTAGGTTCACTTTAATGCAAATGTATGATTAATAGTCGCTGTGCAAACTATTTTTCTATTATATTACGACAAGTATTCATTGCTGATGATGGTTGGAAAATTATGTTTTTTTCTGAAAATAAAATTTGATTCGATAGTTGATACCCAGTAAAAACAAAAGATTTAGTACTTGATATACATTTGTTTCAGTAGTTGACATAGGGAGAAACGCGAATTAAGGAACCAGTTTTGATAATGTACGAATAGAGATATTTATCGAACGTTTAAAAAAGATCATTCTTGAGGAAGTTTAGAAAAAAAATTCAATTAAAAAATGTAATTTCCTAGCTGCTGTTTTATACGAAGTTTTATGGAGCCGGATATCCTCCACAGCCGCTTGCATAACCCCTTCTGTATAATTTCTAAAGTTACCCTTCGCAGAAGGCATCGCAAAGTTGACACTCAGTAATCTAATAGTTGAATTACTCAACCGTGTCAACTACTGAATAATAGACGATTCCAAGTTTCAATAGCTGACACGGCGTGAATTTAGACAGTTCAGCATTCTTCGTTGCCAACTTCAATCCTTATTTCTTGAACCACATGACGATCTTTAAAAAATCATAGTACTTTATAACCATGTCTTTTTTTAGATCTTCCATGATTTTCATGCAGTATTTAGATCGTCATTTTGATTTTCCAAAATTTCCCTTTACTCTCCCCTTTTTTTTCAAGATATACATGGTGTTCTAAATATATCCAAAAAGTGGCTGGTGCCCAATTTTTAGATCTTCCATGATTTTCATGCAGTATTTGGATCATCATTTTGATTTTTCAAAATTTCCTTTTACTCTCCCTTTTTTTTTTAAAGATGTACGTGGTGTTCTAAATATGTCCAGAAAGTGGCTGGTGCCCAATTTTTAGATCTTCCATGATTTTCATGCAGTATTTGGATCATCATTTTGATTTTTCAAAATTTCTTGTACTCTCCCCTTTTTTTTTTAAAGATGTACGTGGTGTTCTAAATATGTCCAGAAAGTGGCTGGTGCCCAATTTTAATTCATCTAAATTCCGCCAAGATGCTCGATGCGCGGTGCGAGCAGAGCGCAGCTGACAAGTGGTGCGAGAACACAATAAACGTCGAGTTCGATCCTGTATCTGATATTTAATCACGATATGGAACGTCAATGCTCGCCTCGTCACATTTCGCGCCCAGGCCTCGTAGGATTTCAGGTTTAAAGTGCGAGGCCGGGTGAAAGCGCCGAAGACGCGTGGGAGAGCGCGGAGAAAGGCGAAGGTTGGGAAATATTGTAAAAGCGTTCTTGCGCCAGGGGTGTCGAGCGCGCTCGTTCATTCCCACGGACATTATCGGCTCAGAATTTCGAGGCGCGAAGTCCGGCGCGTTGGGAGTGGTGATATTTGAGCGTTTGTTTTTAAAGTGACCTGAGTCCATCGTAACGTCAGGATCGTAATTAATTGTTTTAAGAGTTTGATCAATCTCGAGTCTTGAGAACAATTGTAAATGAATATTTACGATCTGCTTCGCGAGCAGTTGTGAATATATATTTATAATATGCTTTGCGAGCAGTTGTAAATAAATATATACGATCTGTTTTGCGAGCAGTTGTAGATAAATATTTATAGTACAGGCAATATTTAGTTGTAAATGAATATTTACAACAGCTCGCAAGACGATTTATCCGATTCGTATACAATTTCGAGCAAGAGGAGTGATTATCTTTAGTAGGTTTGATGTTGATATTAAATATGATATTAATACTGACACTTTTGTCACCAGAAGCGTAGCCCTACATTATTTCAAAAGTGGCGCCACTTCTAAGCGTAATAGATTTCAAGTCGTAACGATAATAAAAGCCACAGAAATATTATCGTAATAAATGTCATGCTAATTTTTCATAATGTTTTTGTATACATTATCTTTCTCCCCACTTGTTTAAATTTTTCTGTATAAAAAGGGGTTGCTCGAAGTTTTTCTCCAATTGTAAAAGTAACTGAGGTTATTTATGCATCTAAAATCATCGTATCATCCGCGTATACTTAATGGCAAATCGTCATTATTGACAATTAACTTAATGTTCTACACGTTACTATGATCAGAAAAAAATAATCGACAAATCGACTTAGGCCACTTTCCAATCAAAAGACTCAATTATCGATTTGTGCCTAACACTTTATCTATAAAATCCCATATCTAATTAATTAATATATCATTTCTGAAACATGGCTTTTATAATATCCTCATTGCATAACTCATTTATTCTCATCTTCCATTTTATAATATTCCCATAGATTTGAGCCTGGCGCCTTTGGTTTTAGGCGGACGCCTGTAAACAGACATTTGATTTACGCGCATCCATCGATCGGTCATGCAACCCACAGAATCTCCTAGCAATCTGAACTCGAGGCTCGAACTCGATTCTCCCTCGCGAAATTCAGTAAACAGGACGTCCACGTGCGAGCACAAATTCGCAATAATCGCATTACCCGCTGTTCTTGGGATAATTACTCATCTTAATCTAATTATGGAGCGGTGTGCAATCCATCGTTACTAGGGAATCTAGGGGAATTAAATGAGCTTGTGTTGAATGCACCAGAAACGTCGGTGTTCTTTGATCGAAGGTGGCGCGATTGGTAGCGCATCGAAGTGCGGAATGGATCATCGATTGAGAAATATTTGTAATCCGTTTGGCAAGTGGATTTGAGGAAGGAAAAAACGTTCATCGAGTTATTCTTAGAGGTTCCGAGAGACATTGGATTTCGGATAATAAAACAGTCCAGTGTTGCATAGATGTTTTATTGCGTTTTAAATGGAACAAAATTGGTATATTTTTATTAACAAAGGTAATATGAAAAAAGAGAAAGATAATAATAGATTTTACGGTTTCTATTTCATCGCAAATACAGTTAACACTTGAACCATCGACTATTATTTATACATGTCTAAATATACTTTAAACATCTAGGGAAACAAAAAAGATAAACATATCTGCGATAAAACAAAGCAGTAGGAATCAAATAAAAAATATATTTATTGGAAATATTTTTGTAAGGTTTAACCCTTTGACACTGTAATAATATTACGAATTGTGGTCGAAAAAATGCTGGTTATGTAACGTGCGCTGTGAGGATGTAATACGCGTGGTGGAATGAATTGGGAACTTGAGTGAATTCGTGATTGGCATTATGAATGATTATATGAAATTAATGTGGCTGATTTATTGCTTGATTAAGATAAACTTGAGTGTATGAAATTGATCAACGTTTGAGTGTTGTATACAGAATTTTCATATTAAACTCATCCTTTTGCAAGTAAAATTCAAGCTTTTCGAAATCGAGCACTTTTGCATACGTAATATATTATATTTAAAAAACAGGAAAATGCAGAATATCGAAACGGGATATAATAAAAGCGGATAACATTGTTGTACGAAGTATTTGCAATTGCAATATACTTTGCAATTATTGTTGTACGAATTTCCAGACCATTTTATAATACACAAACAAATATTTCAAAGGCACCCGTTTATTCTACACTTGAATAAATGCACGTATGGATATCTACTTCATGATATTTTAAATATAATTCATAATACTGATAATATTGAGTTAAAGTATATTTTTCATGGGAGTTTGAAAGATGTGTCCAATGACTTTTCATTGTGAAAGCATTTAAACGTTGTTTTCAAACCGTTTAAGCAACATGCGGTTTAACCAAGCATTCAAGCAACGAACACGTAGCCAAACAAAGTACGAGCTGCTGGAAGCTTTGGCTAGAAAAGGATTTGAGCGCAGGTTATGCAAAGAACAAGTAGTGTGACAAATGAATCACAACAGAGCTACGGTGGTGTAATGGACAGAGACTCCACGAAGGTTTCTCCTTGTAATATGTGCACTGTAGCTCTGGTGGTTGGAAACCTACCTTAAAGAGTATATCCCAAACCTAACGAGCTTTTAATAATCAATGCTATAAATTAATTAAAGAAAGAAAGAAAGAATACTTGCATACCATCATCTCTGGATGATTTTCCACGTGACAATGTGTACTTGCAATTCAGCTTAAACAGTAGGTCCTAAACGTAACGAGCTTTTAATAATCAATGCTATAAATTAATTAAAGAAAAAAAGAAAGAATACTTGTATACTAGTAGCTCTGGATGATTTCCCACGTGACAATGTATACTTATAACTCTGGTGGCTTGAAACTCAGCTTAAATAATAGCTCCTACACCAAACGAGCTATTAATAATCAGTGCTATAAATTAATTAAAGACATAATGACAGAATACTCGTATACCATCACCTCTCGATGATTTTCCACGCGACAATATATACTTGTAACTCTGGTGGCTTGATCAATAATCTTTATTAATAATCAGTGCCAAAAATTAATTAAAGAAAAAAAGAAAGAGTACTCGTACACCATCACTTCTCGCTGCTTCTCCACGCGATACATACACTATATCTCTCGAGGTTCAAAACCCACCTTAAACAGCAGATCCTAGACCAAATAATCTTAACAGCCGCTACTTAAAATAAGTAGAAAAAAAAACTAAAAAACAGAAAAAATCTACAACCTTGTGCGCAGGAATTGCGACAGCCAGCGGCATGCTGGGTGAAGCAAATTCGCGCCAAATTCCTGGCTGGCTCGGCGACAGGACATTCCCTATTAATCAGGAAGCCCTATTAATCAACGAAAGTCATCGGCCTCGAAGTTCGCGCAACGGGTGGCGGCCCTAATTATCTGAATAATTAATTGAGACGCGACGTCAGGCCACCCCGTTACTGCGAGCCACCGCAGGACCGGGCCCGCTACCCGCCCCCTCTAAAAACGCGTCTTTTTCCACCACCCTTACGAAAATCACGAAACAGGCCCGAATATCTCGAAGGACGCATGCCGATCCTCTAACCGTTTTCTATAATATTCGATTGTGATCCACGATCAGGATGCATCCTTTTTATCGTGGCTGTCAAACGGAGTGGACGATGAAGAGGATGCTTCCTTTTTTGTATCGTGGATCTTGAAGGAATTTGGGGGATCGAATGGGTTTCTCCTTCTTCTTCTTCTCTTGCTGTTAATTAATAATCGAGGAAAGGTGCAAATGGTGGTTTTGATAACAGGTGATAACAGATGAGAGAATGATAGAGGAAGACTCGTGTTTTTTTTCTTTTTTTTAATAAACCGACTGTGAGTGCTTTTCGAGATTCGTATTTATTTCTGAAACGATGTATTGTTTCAGGGATAAATTTGGATCTTGAAGAGTCTGGTAAACGAGTCAGAATGTCGGTTTATTGAAAGAACATACGTGGTTTGTCTTCGATATTCTGCTGTTTGAGATCACCTGCTTTCATAATTCGGATTTGCAACTCGAGGTTATTATTAGAGTAAGAGTATAGTAGGAGTGAGTTGTTGATAAATAGTTTTACATGGTCTAGCGAGAATTGGTTTGGTAATTGATTTTCGTTAGAGCGTGAAGAACTATTTGAGAATTTGAGGAGGCAAGAAACCTTGGATAGTGGTTCTAAGATCGAATGCATGATGACGAATAAAAGGAGATCTCTTTGAAGAATTGAGGGAAAATATCGTTTATCAAACACCGTGTTTCTCTACATGGATGCATGTAGATATGTATAATACACGTAATTATCGATCAAACGTTTGGGATTGATTGGTTGATTAGAAGAAATCTTGGATTCTTTTTATGAAAAAATATGCGAATATACGTATCGATTTTGATAAGCTGTATGCTTTTCATACAACTATAAAGAAATGATAAAATCGTAGTGACCATTATACGTTTATTAAAAATTATTGCATTGCACTACTGTATCTCTCTCTCTCTCTCTCTCTCTCTCTTGATAATCACGTTCCTTCTTTTCATCAAGGATTTTGCACGCTCTTTTTGCATATTTATTACTCTTCACATTAAACATGCAAAGGATACGCAAAATTTTGATTAAAAAAAAGGCAAGTAGCTTAATACAAAACAACACGAAATAATGTTAAATAAACACATCGATCATTTCAATCTTATCATTTCTCCAACCGCGGGTACTCACTTGACATACACATGCACGCATCGAAATTCCAATACTCCTTCGTATTTTCTATGCGAAAAAAAATCCGAGATGCCTTGTCATTAACTGAGCGGCGCCGAACTTTTGAGCGATGACGTATATGCATACATGCATAGACATTAGCATGTGAATCGAAAGCGGTATTTTGTGTTTGCCCGTGGCTGCGTGCAATCTTGTTTATAATACTCTTTCGCATATTTCGCGCGCAACGCAAGCACTTATTTGCATTATTTTGCGTCTGTCAAGACAGGCATGAAATATTTCGGGATAGGAGCTCGCCGGATTGCGTGTCCAAACACGAGATACCGTATTCAAGGCATTCTACGTCTGTCCATACGAGCGTGAAGTGTTTCAGAAGCGATCCTCCTTGTTTGCACGTTCAAAAGCGCGGCAATTTGTCGAGTACGAGACCCCTGTCCAGCTTTCTTTATGCAAACAAGAGATATCTCCGTTATTCCTCGTCGTACCCTATATTTATTATGAAGAAACTTGGCTGTTTTTAGATACTTTGCAGAGGTACGCACGAAAGCGAGATATTCGGAATTATAAGTTTCATCGTCGCAATATTCGCGAGATGCCAAGTGACGACCTCGTGGGGTTTTTTTTGGGTGAAGCGTTGAATGAAATGAGTGGATGAATGGGAATTTGGTAATAGTTGATTTGGTAAGGATATATTTGCGAGCTAAATGTCCCTAGTGAATTTGATAGTAAACGATAAATTGCTTTGTACTTCATCTATAATTTGAAGGATGAAGAAATCTTTAGGCTAAATCTTTGCATCGAAATTCGTTTGGTTTAATCATCCAATATTCTTTGTTCGCAATTTCTAACGCTGCAGTTTTTTAATTCTCTCGATTGTCGCGATCTTAAGCTTAGAAAAAGTCCACACAGATGCCATCTTAATGTCTCTAGTGGATTTCATAATAAACGAGAATTTTCTTTGCACTTAATCTATAATTTAAAGGATGAAGAAATTTTTACTCTAAATCGTTGCCTCGAAATTCGTGTTATTCAATCATCCAATCTTCTTTGTTTGCAATTTCTACACACTACAGTTTTCTAATTCTCTCGATTAGCTTTTAATCTAAAAAAACAAAGTCCACGTAGGAGCGATCTAAATATCCCTGGTAAATTTCAAAGAAATAAATTCCTTTACACTAAATAGCATCCAAAGGATGAAGAAATCAGTGCACTGAATCGTTGCCTCGAAATTCGTGTTATTCAGTCATCCAATCTTCTTTGTTTCGAATTTCTATGCACTACAGTTTTCTAATTCTCTCGATTAACTTTTAATCTAAAAAAACAAAGTCCACGTAGGAGCGATCTAAATATCCCTGGTAAATATCAAGCAAATAAATTCCTTTACACCAAAAATCACCTTACACGGAAATCCTTCCGCCAAATCTTTGCCTCGAAATTCGCGTCACTCGATCATCCAATCTTCTTCGTCCGTGGCTGGCCTTTCGGGTGTAATAGGGTGAGATGGCTTTGAGCGGAAAGGGTTAGCGCCATCCACGGCGTCCGTCAGGGTTGGCACGCTTGGACGTGTATTACTGGCTCTCGAGTACATCTGTCCTTCGTAATGGCCGAATAAACGTTACCTGCTCCCCGAGGGGCAACCTCCCCCGATTTATTTTAACGCTGCACCGAGCCCTACTGAAATCAACTGGTTTCCACAGGGGCTCAAATCCATTTGATCGAATTAATTCCCCTTGTTTATCGAGACACGCAGAATTGCGTCTCGTTAAGCCCGACATTTTCTGTCCTTTGGCAAAACGGATTTTGGCGCAAGAACCACCGGTCATTTTTGGAGCTTGGATGTTATCAGAGTTAGAACACTGGACGTACTAAAGTTTATCGTTGGTTTTAACCTAGATCAGAGGTCTCCATATTTTTTCCTCCACGCGTCGAATTTTTCTCTTTTGCGCGGGGTAATATTGATTTTTTATCAATTCTTTTATGTGACTTTTTGTAAGGCATTTTACACACTTCAATGTGCTTTTATAGCTGACACGGATTTGATAGTTTGATAGGGTTTACTTTAGAGTGGAGAGTTTTTAAGTATGAAAATATATGTTGTTTCATAGTCGAAGTTTAGTTAAGTGGAATACAAAAGTTATATGCACTGTGATCACAAAGACTAATTTATTTATCTAGACTAATAAGTATATTTTTGACTAATAATTTATATTTTTTTGTCATTGAAGTGGACTTCTAGCTGATCGAAGTCGATGCCTGGGGATTGATATAGAAGATTATGGGAATGACGGATGTAAATTATTCCTATTGCAATTGAAAGTAAAGAAAAATTACTAAAAGGAGTATAAATAAAACTGCAGGTTTCTGATTAATGATCTCGTGTAAAATGATTTCTAGATATTATATGATATATTGTAATATATACTTAATTTAAATAGAGGCAAGGTTTAGCGTTTCCATTCTAAAAAAATTTCTTAGCTCTTCCCTTCCAAATAGAATTTCTTTTTCCTCGATCTTTCCTTGTTAGCAGAGTTTTCACTTCTTTCTTGATTTTTCACGTAAAAAAGAAAAAGTGAAAGGTCTACTCTTTGTTCAGCCTTCCATTTCAAACATAATTTCCACCCTTTCCTTCATTCTTCGCTTCCAACAAAATTCCCAATTTTCCCCCGATTCCTCGCTGTAAAAGAAATGCATAGTTTTCTTTCAATCTCTGGTTAAATACAACGCGATTATTTATAATAAGCTAATTTTCCGACAATTTTAGGAGAAGTGTTAGGATCTAGAATTTCTGAGGTCAGTTTAATGAAAATTCTCACTTTCCTTACAACCTCTCGTTAAGTAGAACGCGATTATTTATTATATAATAAACTAATTTCGAGGCGATTTTCCGTAAAATGTTAGAATCTGAAATTTCTCAAGTCTAAAGAAAATTCTCACATTCCTTCCCTGTTAAATACCACGCGTTTATTTATAATAAACTAATTTTGCAGCGATTTTCCTTGAAGTATTACAAACCTAAAATATCTGAAGTCAGTCTATAGAAAATTTTTACATTTCTTCCCTGTTAAATACCACGCGTTTATTTATAATAAACTAATTTTGCAGCGATTTTCCTTGAAGTATTACAAACCTAAAATATCTGAAGTCACTCTATAGAAAATTTTTACATTTCTTTCCTGTTAAATACCACGCGTTTATTTATAATAAACTAATTTTGCAGCGATTTTCCTTGAAGCATTACAAACCTAAAATATCTGAAGTCACTCTATAGAAAATTTTTACATTTCTTTCCTGTTAAATACAACGCGATTATTTATAATAAGCTACATGTTGCATCAATTTTCCTTGAAGTATTACGAATATGCAATTTCCGAGGTTGTCCTACAGAAGATGTATGCCTGGATGTGAAAATGGAGGAAATTCGTCACGAGGTGCGTCGCTTGCTGGCGAATTCTGTGCCTATAAGTAAGTTTGGTCCAAAGGAGAGCGAGGGGGCGGGTTTCGCGGCAGGGTCAGTGAAACCCCAACCGCCCTCATTTTAAACGGATGCACCGACAAAATTCGCGCTGTTTATTTTGCGGCTTTCCATCTGTCCTAATTCTTAATCGATTTCTAGTCGATTAAACGCTTTAAACGATTCACCATCGGCTCTTAATCGCCAAACGATCATCCTTTCGCGCTTAAACCGCGCGACTCGATTCGATAAACGCTTCTATATCTCATCCTTTTGTCGCGAAAAAAGATTACTGTTGTATATTGTATTGTATATATTATATTATACTGTATTAAATAATTTTTGTATATTATTTA
>JBCFXI010001760.1:0-40955 GCA_038496175.1 Ampulex compressa
AATACCTTAAAAAATACCAACGCTTTGTTCAATTTAATATTGGCCGATGAAAGAAATTGCGTATCCATTGATTATGAAAGTGGTGTAAGTCCAATTTCGATAGACAGGTGGTGAGGTCAGTGGCTACTGCTTTTTATCTGTATACGATATACAAAACGCAATTAAAAAACCGATAAGAAGAAACACTAATGGAGAAAACGTAAATTGGTTGGAAATATATTAGATAAGATTTTGCAAAAGTGCACCGTATTATATTTTACATAAAACATCAATGGAGGTGACAGAATTTAATACTTTGAACTTAAGAATTTAAGACTTAAAACACCTACATGTCGGAGAAGACCACCAAAATTTTAAAAAATCGCCCAGACGCCTTTGTATCACGATGCAAGGCCTATTACGTACAAAAAATATATAAATATGGAGCAATTATTACTTTACGTATCTCTTGTATATCATCAATATTTCAAAACACTGCGATATGAAAAGCATGAAAAGAGAAAACCAATACCTTTTATTAAGTCCAACAATATATAAATATTATTAACGTTAAAATTAAAAAATACTACTCCTATTTTATTTCTTGTTATTATTTGTAAACAAAACTGGATTAATATCAAATATATTTTAAGTGATATTTGATTTTTCACAATTGAAGTTTAACGATTTTTACAATTGGCTGAATTTGAAAGTGGTGTAAGTCCATTTGTAGCCTATAAATATACATTACTTTAGTTAAATTCGTCTAAAACAAATGTATAGAATCAAATTACATATGGATAAATTAGTAGAAACATTGCTACAATCGATAATATTAACCCATATTTTTTAATTAACAAATATGCTAACCTTTAATTTTCTCGAAACAAGAGAAAATGGACTTATACCACTTTTAGAATATACGATCCATATATGAAATGAGTTTACAACAGCACGTTTTTCGCTTCTTTGAGATATTTTCACAACATACATTGTACAGATATGACCACTATTGGAAATATCAAACAGCAACAATTATTTTTAGTCAATTTTAGTCATCGACGAAAAATATACGATGTGTCAAAAATGACTGAAAATGAAAATAATTCATTATTGAATTTGGAGCAACGCCTTAGATAATAGTGATGCACACCCCACTTTTAATCGCATCTACATGAACGAATTGACAACAGAAAAAGCGATTGATTTTAGTGGAAATTTTAGCGATATAAGGAACAAAAAAATTTCTGGGCCAATACCTGGACCAAATAATAAACCGGAATATTACCCTATTACTAAGCTAACACTTCCTATATGCAGTGGTAATGCACACAATCCTAATTCTCAGTCATTAACACTTTGACTGCCACGCCGAAATCATATGCTTTGCCTAAGACGCCACGCCATTCTTTTTATTATTCAAAGCATATAATGGTAAAATAATAATGAATTGATGTTAGAAGACAACTTTTTGATCAAATGGAGAGTTTATCTTACTGGTGGTCACAGGTGACCACCGTGGTGCCTTAGTAACGGCGCTTTAGGAACGAACACTAAAATCAAGGTAGCAGAATTTATAATGGCACTCGCAATGTATTTTACACAGTGCCATTCTCCAGTACTGTCAAATACACCTGTTCGACGAAGATTGCGGCACGAAATGCAAGAAAAAGAAGGGCGAACGTATCTGGAACGAAAATTTTACAGAGAATGTTATAATAAAAATTCCAAACTGTTTCGGTCAAAAATTGCTAAAAATAAGACCAAGAAAGTGACCACTTATTGTCCGGCTTGTATTGGTGCGCCACATTTATGTTCAAAGTGCTTTAACAAAGTGTATTGTTAGATGCAAGAATTATTCTAACATTTTTGTATTGATGTTCTAATAAAAAATTTTAATTGTTCAATACGGCACTTTTTATTTCAAAGTATCTTTTATATATAGGCAATATTTAAATACACTAACTCTTGATTTTTATTTAGTTTTTTACAATTATAAAAATTTGAAAGGCTCTGGTCACCAATGACCACCGTGGCGTCACAGGAGAAACCGTTGCCGGTCATATATGACGGATGATTTTCCCCTTTACCGGTTACATCAACTTTTTTGTTGACATAACCGCCTAGGTTCACATCAAGATCTAGCAAGCTTACTAAGTGACAGGACACTGATAGCCAATATTTGACTACAGCATCAGCAGTCTTCAATTATGAGGAAAATTTTTGCGCTGTGATAAAAAATTTGAGCATTAGAGGGTTAAAGACATTTCTGATCACTCACAAATAAATTTAAATTACTGTGCATCATAAAGTTATACACAGCGCTTGTAAGCATACAACAAATCATGTCTCCCTCCTCATAAAGAGCTCTTAAACAATGTCTTTTAGTTTATACACAAAGAATCAGTCACTTGTTTCACAAGCCCTCAGAAGACCAGGAAAAACATGAAATATGACTGGCAGTGTCTGGCTACAAAGACCAACTGGTCCAAGTTTATAGACCCTATGATGAACAAGCACATACTGTACAAAAATGTATAATTATGGTTGTTATAATACACATTGACATATTTAATTATATTATTCACAGAAACATGCAAACATAACATCATAGAACTCAATACAACTTGTTGCCAGTCCAAGAAGGCGGGAAAAGAATGCATTATCTTTTAAAATTAAGAAAGTGTTCTTTAAGAAGAAATTTTTGCACCAGAGTTATTACGTATAACGATTCTGTAACATAAATCAATTGAAAGAATTAAATCAGGTGTTTCTGTGAAAACTGATTATTATTTGTTTCTTTTCAGAACTATAATGCACCTTTTCAAAGCTGTGAAATGATTCCTTTTAGAGCTATTGGACCTTTCTTGACAGAACCACAATTTATTTTACATTTGAATAATCAAGCACGCAATTGATGTTACGAAATCGTTATATGTAATAAGTCAGATAGAAACTTCTTCTTAAAGGACATTTTTTTCAATTTAAAAAGACAATGTATTCTTTTCGCACCTTCTTATACTGAGAATAAGTTATAATAAGCTCTATAACATTGTGTTCGCACATTCCTATGAATACTACAATTAAATATGTCAATGTGTATTACAACAACCATAGCGGCTAATGGTCTCAGTAATCGATGCCGCTATAAACATAACATACATACAACAACCATAATCATAAATCTGGATCCGTTGGCTCCTGGCACTTGACGCTACTATGGTTATATTCTAAGTTCTCCTTATTCCCCTTGAGGTATTAAAGTGTAAAAAAATGATGATCATGCAATACAGAGTAATTTATCTTAAAATTATTGAGTAATCTCCTACGTTAGGCGTGAATCATTTCTCATCACATTCCACAACAAATAATATAACAGCATGTTTACCAGTTATTATTATTAATACTGTTGCAAATATTATTACTGTTATACATTTAAATTAGTTAATAATAGATTTGTTTTGAAGTAAGAATCAGAATAGTTTTTTTTTGTTTAGGGATACTAAGTAGCTAGATTTGTACTTGTAAAATGCCCTTTAAATAGTGAGTGACAAAGTAGAATAAAGAAATGAAAAAAAAGATTCAGATGTCTGCAACTCTACATTGTACACAAACTATTAACAAACAACTACGTATATTTTATGAACATGATATTTGATAATCCATACATCAAAATATTCATGCAGTTATATAATGAAAGAACAACCCTTGCTACCAAAATATTCATAAATGCTTCCAGTATCTTTTCAATTTGTTTTATATTCTATGATTTTTATAATTACTTTAATATTGATTGATAATTAATTTATTAAAAAATATTAATCAATATATAATTAACTTTATTTCTTAACCATGAACTATATACATATGTACGCGCATGCTGTGTGATAGTGTGCACACATATATAATTTAGCAA
Source organism: Ampulex compressa (assembly GCA_038496175.1). Classification (NCBI taxonomy): domain Eukaryota; kingdom Metazoa; phylum Arthropoda; class Insecta; order Hymenoptera; family Ampulicidae; genus Ampulex; species Ampulex compressa. Next base: position 3,896 of record JBCFXI010001760.1, read on the forward strand.
GACGAAAATAACCATAGGAATATTAAATAATTAATTGATAACTTACACTATATGCAAAACGGAAAGACAGTGAGCTGAACACTTTTAACACCAATGCGAAGCGATTGTGAAGCAATGCAACGATTTTCGACATTCCCAAAGGATTATGAAAAAGAAAATGTTCGGATACAACCAAATCGAGGGAAACACTCCTATTCGCTCTAAGTGAATTTTTCATCTATATTATATTGTATGATTGAATTAATAAAATTAAAGAATTAAAAATTTTTAATGAGTATGATATGTATATCATGTATCAACCAAAAACTATTTTGTAACACAGTTATCTGTTGAATAAATCGATATCTTAACACAATATGGAGTGCACGATGAAAATGGGCAAATAATTTGAGAGCCCTAATTCCACATAAAGTGTTCAATCTTTAACATCGAGAAAGGTTCATGAGATGTTCGATGGAATTGCCGCCATCAATAAATGCTGGACACCAGCAGCATAGTGATTTATGTACTGCTTCTAGAAAGGGAACCAATGGATCACTAAAACTAGAGGTATCGCAAAAAATGTCTCTTAAATTTATCACCCATGATAAGATGTTGAATAGTATTGAATAGATAATCTTTATTCAATTTTTAACAATATCATTAAAAATAATATTAATTTTCTGTAGCACTTGTATAAAAAAGCAAAATTACATTCCTCTGTCTTCAAAGCATTTTTGTCAAAATCTAATTATTGCTGCAGTAAACAATATGCGTTAGAAAACTAGACTGAAATGCAGCCAAGGAATTTGCACAAACAGAATAAATTTTTTATTTAACTTTACAAAGGATATATCTACGAATTAAAAGTATAGTATTCATATGTGAGATAATAAAAGAAATGTAAAGGTAAAATTAAAGTATGAGAAATTTTTTAAAATGTTGTATGAGACAAAGACTATCGTAAACGTGATATGACTCATTCCTAGATTATTTTCGTCGTTAAATCTGAAAATACAATTCGTAGGGCTCTAGTCGATGTACCCGAGTTAGGCCTTGAAGCCTTGAGCATCTGCCAAAAATGAGGAAAACGTTTCCAATTTGCAAAGGTGCTCCATTTCATAAATTAATGTCGTATTAAACTCTTCTAACGGCACACATAAATTCGTTTCAATTAACTTGATGGAATAGGGAATATGCTCAAAATATGAAAAAATATAATTTGAAACACATACACTTGCTGTGGAGTTTACATGTGTGAAATATATGTGTACCTATGAATACTGCGTAACACGATATTCGATACGTAAAAATAAAATAAAACTATTGATTACGGTTAAGCGTTTGAGACGCAATATCAGGAATGCGTAGAAAACGCTAGCGAGTATCTAAATAAATACAGAATACAATTTTTCCAACGGCAATACGTACTTTCGGTAAAAAAAAGAACAAGAAATAACGGTTGTCGTTCAAGCTCACGCCGACGAATTGTTTAGCATAGATAAATATACATCGAAAACTGTGTTAAGACGATAACTTCGCTCTATCTTCTAAATACCCTCTTGTTTTGATAAGTACGCCTCACCAATTTTCCAGTACTTATCTCAGTACGGCATACTTATCGAGGTTAGGTCTTGTTCGACAGTTGAAAGATGGAGTCGCGTGTATGCACAGAGTCCGATAAAGGTAAAAAATCGACTAATCAGCGTGAATAATGACGTATATATTCATGAGATTTTATTCGTTTTTCACTATGTTCTAAGTATGACACGCAATTTTATACTATTATGAAATATTATTTTTATCGACACGCAAAGATAAAAATTCAAGATTTTCGTTTGCTTACCATGAAATACGCATAGATAAGTTTTTAAAATGTCAAAGAAGAAAATCAGATGCTGACCTTTTTCTGCTGTTTCTCCCAGGCTGGATCCAGAAGACCCTCCCTTTCCCATTCTTCCTCCGGCTCCATGTATCCGTCCCCATAAGCTTCCATGTCGTTCATCTTTCCGCGTGTATTTCACGTTCCTTTAAATGGAAATCTCTAGGTATCACACGATATTTGTCGATAGAAAAGTAAGTTAACAAACAGGCACTAGAAGCGATTCAATACTCTGCCCTGAACAGAACTCATTTTGCATGTGCGTGGTGACGCGCGTGTGTATATGCTGTTCCACTTATGTATCACGATGCGAGAAACGGAGCATTGTACGGAAAGAAGGAAGAATAAACGAGATAAAAAGTACAGCGTGTTGAGAAGAGTGCAAAAGTAAAGAATCTAACAATGATGAATTCTACCAACAACGTGAAAACGTACCCGCTAAGCCCAGAAAACGTTCGATTCGTGTCGTTCTTTCCCTCGCGCTGACCCCTCTGTCGTGAGTCTGACATACGATTTGCTCGCCGGTGCACGAATCCCCCTCCTACGCCCATACTCTCTCCCTTGTCTTTTCCTTGTCGCTTCCTTCCCCCACTTGTAATCTTTCCCTCACCACTGGCCAATGATTATACGCCATTGGCACCAACCTCCAGCTTTGAAACGTCGCGGTACTACTGTTAATCGGCAGAATATAGTTATCTAAATTACGAAATTGCTTTACAGGCACCCTTTATGCCGATTTTTGCTAAAACGGTCTTTTTTTATTGTAGTCCGGGTTAAATTCAAGGGTTAATATTTTTGGATACACAGTGAAAGAAAAAGAAAATTTTTCATGAAATATATTTCTCATTTAAACGATTGACACGATTTGTATCAACGTATTAATACAAGCATAAATATTCGTTACAGTATCATTTTACGGCTACATTTATGGAAACATCTCTCCGCTACAAAGTACAGACGGACCCATTAATTTGTTCCTTAACCCCTCAAGTGGGGCAAGGAAAAGGTGGAATACGACCGTGGCGGTATCAGGCGGCTATCCAATTTTAAAAGATATTTCGTTCTTTCCCTACCTTCTTAGACTATCAATGAGTTATATTAGGCTCTATAATGTTGTATTTGCACGAATGTACGAATAATACAATTAAACATGTCGCATGTCGATCACAGAGTCTATAAATGTGGACCGATTGGCCCCAGCCGCCTGACACCGCCACGGTCGTACTCCAGCTTCTCCTTGCCCCCCTCAGGGGTCCTGGAACAAATTAATGAGTCCGTCTGTAAGAGACTATTGTATTAATATTGCTAAGTATTGCTTAAGGCAACAGTTATTTAACTTAAGAGTTTAAAATGAATTTTTTGTATTTACAATATACGTATTACATGTAAAATTACTCAGTGCCGATCGACGAAATACGAATCCCCATTTTCGAATATTTGAAAGCGCTATCTCCATAAGGTACATACAGACCGAATCAATAATTTGTTCCTGGATCCCTGAAGGGGGGCAAGCAGAAGCTGGAATGCGATCGTGGAGGTGCCAAGTGACAGGGACCGGCTGTAAATAGCGAGTTTGTAAATAGCGTGTATGTCGATCACAGAGTCTATAAATCTGGACCAATTGGCCCCAGCCGCCTGACACCGCCACAGTCGTATTCCAACTTCTCGTTGCCCCCCGTCAGAGGTCACGGAACAAATTATTGATTCAGTGTATATCCTCGCTAGTCATACTACGGCACTGTTTGTTTGTTTGCCACACTCATTCCGTCAGAGCTTCTTAGTTTTTCCCGCTGAAGTCTCTAAAGGCAATTCAGAGTCTGCTAGTGGTTTCTGTTCATCCTTAAACAACTGTAGTCCTAGACTGACTGAATTATTAATTGCTGCTAGGGCATAAAATTTAAAAAATATGAGTGCACGTCATTGAAATTTTAAGAGTACCAGTAAAGTAATACACTCATGATAATAATAAGTTTTTAATCAAGTTACAGTGCCTGCGTGTACAGAGATTTGGAGTACGACAAAAGATTCGGGTTCGAACCCCATCATTTCTGGAAATTAATTTTCTATATTCATATACTCAAAAATCTGTTATATAAAAACCACTTTAAAAAGTTGGTTCTGCAAATGACATCTTAGCCTCTTTAATATCAAATTTAAAACAAAGAAAAAATGAATGGTATTATATATATCACTTAGTTCACAATGGTATAGTCATATAAACTATATCATCGAATTTGAGCTTATAGGAAGAGAATCAATGTGTGTCTGATGAGGTTTATAGTGCATTTTGTAACTGTATCATGTTGTATGCATTATTCATGATGCCTCAGTACACAGCGATTCTGTAAAAATATATAATGAATCATACCAATTGGTAATAATATGATCAAAGATATCATTTTAATTGAGTATATTCATCTGAAACCACATGTATACGCTATTGGTCCATTGTCTGAAGACTTCTTTAATAAGTGATTGCACTTGTTAACATAATGTGTCTCTGAAATATAACCCACGAAATATATTTTTTTCATAGCTCTTGAATTGAATGAATGTCTCACATTGCCTTTCAACTGGTAAAATACTTCAATTACAAAATGATACTGAAACTAACAAGAAAAAGTATAGAGAAGATAATTTCAATGGTGTATTTATAGGCGCTGCTCTAATACATTTACAAGAAAATCAACAGTGGAAGAATATACAATTTTGAAGAGGTAGTATTTTATTATATTATTAATAAATTGAATAAGTATTTTTATCTATGTTATAAGATTTTTTCTAGTTATTCCAAGTTTCTTCATTTTTTTAAGTTATACTTGGTTTCTTTTATTGTACAGCAGATAAAATCATGTTATAATATCAAAATAGCATATGCTGATTTGTTCGCTTATATGTACACATTATACAAAAAAACGTATAATTTTAAATTATTGTTATAAAGTTAATGAGTGTGTTAATACCAATAAACATATATAAAGAAATAATTTATGAGTCCTTTTTTATTTTTACCTGGAGAGATGTCGGGGAATAAATGCCGTAACTGTGGGTCAACCGACATAGAGACTGATCCAGCAAGAGGAGATGCTGTTTGTACAGAATGTGGTTTTGTGCTAGAAGATCAACTGATTGTCAGTGAGACAGCTTTCAAGGAAACACCATCTGGCAATATGATGGTGCTTGGTCAATTTGTAGCTAACGACAGTACTGGTGGAGCCACTGGTTTTGGAGCAAGTGTGTTTCTTTAAGTAATACAATCTGTCTTATTTTCACGATCATCATAATTTATTGCTGTTATATAAGACGATTGTTATTTCAAAATTGTAATCTGCCAATCGCTTTCAGCATATCATGTTAGTGGCAAAGAATCGAGGGGAATTACATTACAAAATGCAAGAAAGGGTATAACACATTTGTGCATGCAATTACAGTAAGTACATTTACGTTATCGTTACTGTCACAAAATTTATTTCAATGAATATTTTTCTTTATTAAGTACTCTACGAAATTAATATGTGGTTGTTTTCTATTAGGTTGAATCAGCATTGCATTGACACGTCAGTCAATTTTTATAAAATGGCTTTGAATCGGCATTTAACGCGTGGAAGGAAGCAAGCACATAATCATGCAGCTTGCGTGTACATCACTTGCCGTACAGAAGGCACAGCACGTATCCTTTTTTTACTGTATGATACAAAGTAGATTCAGGAGAAAGTATACTACAATGTAACTTCACTGTTTTAAGTTCGTAACTTTATTGATTTCATACTTTTGATAAAAACAAAGTATTATAGCTCATTATACATTTGAAATGTCATCTGCAAACATTTGTTTGGGAAAATACATCTTAAGTCCTTTACATTATTTTCAACATCCTCTACTATTTGAAATACTATAGTACATAAGAAAGATTCTATACAACGTGGAAAGTTTCTTAACAATACGATTAGATATGTTAATCGACATCAGTGATGTTCTCCAAATTTGTGTTCACGAATTGGGGCGGACATATCTACGATTTACACAAGCTTTGTGTATCAACATACCGTCAGTAGGTAAGCATTTTGCACGTTATATACATATGCATGTTTTTTGGTTATAGATACATAGCTATGGAGATATCCACTGTAGAAAAGTAATATACTTTACATATTCCTGATAAATCATTATACAGCAGTATTCACCATAAACTGTTACATAATTTGAGTACATGTATATTTCTAATAGTGAAATAATGAAATCCAATAATTTTACAATAATTTTCATCACATCATTAGTTTGCCATATACTTCTTTAAAGTAATAGTTAAATAATTATGGCTTTTTTGCACTGTTTCTTTACATTTCTTAGTTTACACATTGGATACTTTTAAAGATATTCCTTTTATATATTGATTGTGTATTTCATATGACAGTATGTACAATATTACTACTGTACAATATATCTGTTTTCATAATATTCTACAATATTTTAATTTACGACAAGTGCATTTTCAGCAAAGTCAAGTCAGTTTTCAAACTCCAATGAATAATGAAAATATTGTGTGTATTTTAGTATATCTAAAACTCGATCAACAAATTTGCTTGTGACATACTTAGAATTCGTAAAGAAATTACACAGGATTAGTTTAGCCCAGTTTTGCTTTTAATCAGTAACTTGTCAATTTTAATCGGGATACAGAATAGCAGGTTTAGAATTTGCCATTTTTCATTCTTGCTGGCAAAATATAGCAGTCATGAAAAGGCATTATTTTGTACATTGTTTCGTTATTAGTGTTACATTTTATTACATTTTATATATACGCACTATTTTAACAGCTAACTTTGGTGCCAAGACATGATGGCATTGTTTATTATATTTGTACAAGGTACTTCTAAAAAGATCATATACGGAAAGTATGTGAATTACAGCACAAGTCAATAATAAAGACTCACGTTCAGAGATATTAAAAGATACCGAACCACACAAGGTAGTTGTTGAACAATTATTGTATCCGCTGAATGGCCAATACTTACAGACAATTCTAAAAAAATCTTTCAAACAAATTGTGAATTTAGTATGAAAGACAAGCTAGATTCTTTTTTGTACCCTAAAAGCAGAATTCTCTACAAAATTGATACATTTTTAATATCATCGACTATTTGATAAAAAAAAGTACGAAATATGGGTTTTACCCTTTCTTTTGTTTTTCATATACAATTACTGTTAGAAAATCGAATAGCATTCCAGTTAAATATTTTCAACAATATGCATGTAAAGAATAAATGTTTGTATAGCATTATCACAAAATGAGAATTCATTTTTGAAGAATAGGTTGAAACAAATATAAAGAAATCATTAATAAACTTTACCAACTTTTAGCATAGATTGACTGTGATCAAATAGATAATTTTTTGAAACGTCGTAAGTTTTGATGGTTAAAGAGCATGCTTAAAATATGCAAATATTTTGGTAGGACGGACAAATATAAAAAATTCGAAAAGTCATTATCAAAACATGTAGAGAGTACATAAGAAGCAACTACATATTCAGTTTGAACATGTACTTGATGTCCTTTCGCCATTATCTATTAAGTGGAGAAATACATATAGAAGTCTAAAACATACATGATTTTCAAGAATTTTTTTAGAGAAGATGGAGTAGTATTAAATTTTATGAAGTTTGGTATTCAGTTGTACATATCTTACACTAATATAATATATTTTTTTTTTTATTGCATGATAAAATGAAATGACATATCACCACGTCTTTTTGATTTACGCAGGTGCGCGCGCAGTTTGCAAATTCAGTGTGAGTTCTCGAAAAAAAGTTAAAAATTGGAAGAATTATGTACCTTTGAACAGAAAAGTTCGTATTTTAACGCCATTTTTTCACTTTTTTGCTATAAAAAGGTACTTTTTCCTAATAATTTTTCAAAAGAAATAGGTTCATGTAAAAGGTAATGATGTTATACAGTTATGGTTAAAGTTTCATTGAGATTCGTTGAATATCTTTCAAGTAAGAGTTTACGCCAATTTTAGAAATGTGGTTTTGAGAAAAACGCGTTTAAAGATTTCAGAAATGAAAAGTGTATGATATCTCTATCATACTGACGAGTCATCGATTCCAAGACTATGCGATAGTCCTTCAGCTTACTTGTACAACTCATTTTGCTCGATTTGTAGCTTTCTGTGTGATTTACGAACCTTTTTGGTGGATAAAGCACTGTGTCGTCTTTGTCGAATCAAGTGGTGCCTGTTAATCTTATCAGCATACTTCTTACACTGTCTTCCAATAATTATTTGTAACTCCTGCATACTTTGTAACATGGAAGTAACATATGTTAACATATATTAACTATTTTTAACCCAGAATTAAAGTGTTTCTGAGCTATGTGCTAGACAGTAGAATTCAAACCTTTTGCATTCTACATGCCTAAGCATCTCAGAAGTTATTCATTCTTAGATAAATCTTCATAAATTGAAAAAATATATTTCTGCACTGTTAAATTAAATGATGAATGCTGCTCAAACAGTATCCATACTGTGGATTTTCATTTGTAGAACACAAATGGTAATAAGTAGCCATAATATAGTTTTTTGTGTCTTCAACAGTTTCCACATTTTTTCGAATAGTTAAGGCATAATAAGTAAACAGTTTTTGTATCAAAGGATCCGTCAATTTACTCTCTCCACCAAGCTTATGTGCTTTCTTTACATTTCGCAGCCGAATGCCACTTTCTTCTCGGCGTGGCCGATACAATCGTTTTTTACTTTTTGGAATTCTAAATCATTCTTTCGTCTTATTAACAAGCATTACAAAACAGGTGATATAATAATAAAATTTAAGAAATTCCGCCACGAGCGTGAGTCTGTACCTGCTGCGCACACTACGGCCTCAACGCCGCTCGACGAATGCGTCATTCTCGGCGGCTATAACTTCCTCAATTTTTCGAAATTTATTTGGAAATATTGGGGTCATATTCTTCGATAGTTGTACCAATATTTTATGCGAAGAAAGAAAAACGCATTTTTAGAACCGTCTATATGTATTTCCTCCCTTAATGCATTCAACATTTTTATATCTTTCTCTTCACCGTAACCACGAGAAGTGTCTTTACATATTACGTTTATCAGTGGATATTTACAAATGATCACCTCTTGTAGTGCACTCGATCATATTTACTTTAAAGGTTCAAGACAATTCGCATCGAGATGTGAATGTAACTAAACCTAAGGCTTAAAAGTCAAGATAGTTGCACCCTTTCTTAGAATTATAATTCTATGCTCTACAGTTTTTGTTACAAGCTGTAAATCTAGAATATCAAGTGATATTCATAACATATTTGACATCACACATATGGATTTATGGAATTAGAATTTTTATTATCAAAGAGATAGAATAAATCGATTGTGAAAACCAGAATATAGATGTAAAAGAAAATTATAAGGATGGATGTGAAAACTGCATAACAGTAATACTGCACTTTTGGTATTGACCTTTGAAGTAAAACAAAATAACTTCGTAATCGGTTGCAATTGCCGATCGACAAATTACGTTAATCGCATGTTAATTATACACTGAATTTCACATTTGCGTATCCCTCTAAATTCAGTGTACATTGTAAAGAATATTAATACAATACATTGTGAAATCGAATTTACAAGAAATGACGATCACGATGAAAGCATTGGAAGCTAGAAAACAAGAAGATAAAAATAATGGAATACGCACATCCTCATTAAAAGTTGTGAAGGTGGATCAATCACATCCTCCAAAATACTTTTATTGAAAATTGCCAGAATCATCCATTAGGGTATCTATAAAATGCTCCTTGTTATGTATAATCTCAAGCAATAATAAATCCCATTGTTCCAATCATTCGAAAGCACACCTATTGAATCCATACAAACATCAACCTAAACATTACGCCAAAACGATAAGCATATAAAACCTTGGACGATTCCGAGGTACACCTCTTCTTTCCATATACCATTAATTACACCATAATTTCAGTCATACATTTCCGTCAGTCGTCCGATGGCGGTCCATAAAATATTAATTCAGGTATTTGACCACCTTGCACGCCGGTACCATTGGTACTTTCGGAACTGCATTGAAACTGAAAATTTACACTACCAACCGTAGCCTCTGACATACCTTCTTGTCCAAAGTAACTTAATTCACCACCGTCCAATATTACACTGGCAGTATAAAAACACTCTGGTTCGATCTGTATCGGATTCTCGAAGTAAACGTGAAACGTACTGCTTGAGCCATCTGAGAAGAATTTTGTGCTATTCTCAGACAGGACACATCCTAACCTTTTCAATTCTATTCTAACATTGTAATCTGCTGCTCCAGATGAGCTTCCATAGAGACCAAATCCGACAACAAAGATCCTCTTGTCTACGCTAAATTGAATGGAGTCACAGCGTCCCCTATAGCGCCACTGATTTGATCTGTACGCACAAGATTGAAACCTGTGACACACCTGTGGCAAATATCAAAGTTAAAACAGTGTTGTTATACTTCTTTGTTAGCAAATTCTTTAATTCAAGTTTATACTCTCATACGCAATGTTGCTCTTTACCTGAGTTTTCAAACCTTTTCGCAATTTAATAGGAAAGCAAAGCTGTGGTTTATTGCTGGCAGTGAAATGCAGAAAGACATCTATCGTTTCTTGCTGTGTTAATAAACCAGTTTGTGCAGCGCTGTTGGCAAACTCTTCCAAATTCATCGCAGGAAGTCTAATTAAATACAAGGCAGATCCTAAAATGAACAGCGATAATGACAAGAAATTGTGATAGCAGAATTTTTCATATAAACATTTACCTAGTAATCGTCTTTGATTTGCCGATGAAGGTTCCAGCTCCTGTCTGATACATTCTGCAGATGCCCATCGCAATGCAGCATCCCATATATGAATTTCCTTACAATTCAATGTTTCCCGCGAGAGAACAGATTCGAGTGTGTGAATATCAATATCCACAAAACCTTCAGATCTTAATGCCATTTCTGCCTGTATAATAAATCTTAGACTGTATCTATATATAGATTTCTTATATAAAATTGTTCAAGAATACCTAATTCTATTTTGATAATATGAAAACGTACATATTCAACATTTTTAGGGCAATATCATTTAAACACGATTATATAATGCTTTTATTTGCCCATATAATATGTTATACTAGAAATAAAGCCATAAAAATAATTATATTTCTTATTGAAATTAACAGTGCACATAGTACAAAATAATTTAATGCAAATATAAAATCTAGTTGTAATAAAATTACTGATAGATATAATCAAAAATTAGTTTATGAAATATGAGAATAAATGTAGAGTAAGTGTCAACTTACTACTAACGTTTAAAAATTCTTTTAAGTACTATTTATATTTTGTATTTACAATATACATTAGTTCATCCAGAAATTTTTGACAATTCTATTTCCTATTTATTTTGATGGTTACATGTTTCTTTTTTGTATATTATATAATTTGTATGTTGCTTAATCAATCTTATATATTTGTCCTCCTCTCATGGAAAAAGTATACATGCTATAGTAATACTCATAAGTGTCAGAGTATGTGACTCTTATACAAGTTAGTAAAATCTGTTTTTATGAGTTTAAAAAAATAATAAAAAGTAATAAACAAAATGAATTTAGGGCTAATGACATTATCAATATTAATGTATGCACAAAGAGAAGTATTCTTTTAATTAACATATATCTATTTTGCGTATCTCAGTATAATAATGTTTTATAATACTTAATTATTATATTTTATTTTAAATATACATACACTGTTTTGTTGGTATAATGATCTTTTTAAGAGAGGCAACTTGCTCTTTATATATTTTAGTAATATAGATCTTTACACTCACAAACTGTAATGCAGATTCTCTGTATGTAAACTGATATGAAGCTTAGGGGTACAAATCTACTACAGATGTAAAATACTAATTGCAATTAAAACAGCAAAGCATAATTTTATTAAATGCAATACTGATTTTGGTAGAAAATAGTATTACAAAAAAAACTTTCTACACTCTTTTTGAATATATAAAAATGACACTAAAAACAAGTGAGTATACAGGTTAAATACTTAAAGCACCTATCTAATCACTTGATTGGTATTTATTGCAATCTTGGAAAAATCATTATGATTACTTTTACTATATTCGTATTCTTCCATGAAACTGTCCTGATATGTTATATTTTGAGTGACCTCGATATCTAATTTATTGTCTGGAAAATAAGGCTCGCTTCGAGTTCGAAAGAGGGAAAAGGACAGTCGTTCCTTGTTGAAGTTGGATGAACAGCAGTCAGTTTCAGAAAGACTAAAACAATGTGGTACTACCGAGAACTTATTCTTGTAGCCTGTGTGACTACTATCATTCACTTTTAAATTTCTGCAGGTACGCCGATATTGTAAATTCTCAAATTTGTTATTCAGAGAAATATCACCACAGGAATAGAAACTTACTGTATAATCAACACAATCACCAGTAGTCAGACTGGATTTATTCTCTAATATTCTATCAAAGTTTTCTGACAAAGTAATAGACTTGAGCACCTTTTGATTTGGACTTACTTGAGCATCAATCACCTCCCAGCAACGTTGCATAAGATCTGGCTCTTCAAATAACCGGGATTGACTCAGAAGCAAGCACGCATTCTTTGCCGTTAGACTTGTTTCCAGATAATTGACACATGCTCGTGCTAAATGGGGTACTATGTATTTTTTAGCTACATAGAGCGTTGCTAAAGCCGTGTCGGCCTCTAATTGTACTTCATCACAATACATATACCTAAAATAGAGAAACACAGCAGTTTAATTAGTCTGATAAGAAGCAGAAATATATCAATCATCAAACATAGGGTTGGTTTACTTTAAAAGAGCAAGAAAAGCAGCTGGTTCCACATCTGGCACTTCTATATCCCTCTTATTTTCTGCCAGCCCACCATAAAACATAGCATAAAACACAGAACTGCCAGTAGCTAAAACATACTTGTGCGCTGGTATTGTTTGGGTATGACCTACAAGATATTGTGATTTATTGATCTTACATATTATAGCTGATGCTTATTCTAATTTCCCCTTTGGTTCTTTTATCCTCTTTATGCTATTGTTAGTTTAATTTACGCTAACTTTATGCTACATAATAATTTAACTACTATGTAATGCAGTAGCCATCATATCATTTAAATTGATTGCGTTATGAAATGGTTCTGACACAAATACAGTGCATATAAGATATTTAAATTCACCAACTTCATAATAAACTGTGTTAAATAATTATATTTGCCTCTAACACTACTGATTATCTCATGCCAACTAGTTGCCGTACAGCAATATGTTCTGAATAATTAAAACATTAATTTGAGAAGCACACAGAAAACTATTTTTAGAAATTTTACCTGGACTACCAACAATAAATATAATGTCAGCCATCAAATGATTATTGAACATGGCAGCATTCCGTTCTCGAACTGTAGGTTTTGTTGCTTGCCAATTGGGATCTTGTGTGCAGTCTTCAGGTGACGATAAATTTAATTGTGTTATGGGAGATGACAGGGAAGACAGAGGTGATGCAGGTGCACTAAGTGGTTGATTTATTGTTCCTTCGCGTTGCAATATAATGGAAGGTGACAATGGGCTTACCGATGGAGGTGAATCTGATACAGTGATTGGGGACTCCGCTAAAACACATAGTAGATCATTTATATTCATGCATAATATTGTTGATAACATAAATTCTTAGAAGTTAGACAGATGTTTTAATATCAAGACTTCTTGATATCAATCTTCTTTTTATATAAGATATAGTATTTTAAAGTTTGAATTAACATGTTGCTTCTTCGTAGAACCATATTATATAGAAAATAAGTTTGTGAAATTATTGTAATATCTGTTTAACTTTTACATACCAGCATCACAAAAACATTGACCTGAACAATACATTTTTCTCATATTAATATATGGCAAAATTTAATTATCAGAAAGCTTTAAACCCGATATATGTCAACAGCAACCACATTGACCAAAGATAATCAAACTTCCCTTAAGGAGTACAAATATTACATAGCAAGGTACAATTTTACGCTAGTTCCTCCTCCAGGTCGTCATATTTCAATATATGCAATAAGTTTGCGCAAAAAGTACCTTGGTTAAAGGACTTTACAAGGTTATGTAAATGTGTGTGTGCGTGCGCGCGCGCATGTGTGTGTGTTTAACGATACAAGGTTATGTAAATTGATAGAAAAATATCGAGCTCAAATTGAGTACACAGTAATTCTCGTCATTTGAGGGCGAATTATTTCTTCTTCGTCACTACCGAACCTACGGGAATTTATATACAAACGTTATCGGAGATCCACGATAGTATCAAACTGCAAACTATCATCTTACTGTATATTTATATCGAGTCATCAGAATTTTACCGTCAGTGTACATCATTCCGTAGTTTCGAAGATTATCTTAAAACCGACTGCTGTTTTCTGCTATGACATAGTAAACTCGATGTGACCGAATTTTGGCAGATCCAATATTTCTGTTCGTCACGATTCCAAAGAGGGAGATATAGAAAATTGAGCCTATGCAAGCATAGTGCCTTAAGCAATTGCTTATGGATGTGACTTGTGCCAAGTGATGTTTGATAACGACCCACTCGGTTTTTGTTCGTGTACTTTCGTGCACGCTTCGTGAACACGTGACCGGATGCAAAAGTATATGCACGGTGCATATTTATTTTTTTCTTGCTTCTTTTTTCATGTATATACCGCAATAAGCGTAATTAAAACAACACGTGTCATGTATGTTGCTCATGTGAAAAAAAGGAAAGGATGCACGCACAATGCTTTCTCGGTAATTCATATTGAGGATGTAAAACCTGATATTGGAAAATACTCATATAGAATTTTATAAAAAAACAGCGTGAAAAATTATACAACTCACCTATGCGATATGAAATTGTATCGTAATTCACGGAGTTGCTTTATAGACTTCTTGGTTAATAAAGGACCATGATAGAGCACAGCGTTTTTCCTTTTTTTTTTACGCGGGGAAAATCTTCGTAGATTAACCGGATTCTGGGGGGGGGGGGTGAAGTGCCAGATTCGTATCGGCTAAACCCCCACGGCAGCCTTTCTAAGCACCGACGGAGGGGGAGGGAGGCACCGGGAACTATAAGCACACACACCGTGCTTCCCGTAACGAAGCAAGCAATGCAACGTTTCTAAACATTGGTGTATCCGCACACTTGTAAAGCCCTTTATTGAAAGCGCTCTAGAATGATGCACGACTTGAAAACATTTTTACACCGGGATATTTTCTAAACTAATCCAAACATTAGTATCCCGTCTGTATTTACTTAATAAATGTAAAGAATAAATAACTACTATAACGCTTATTTTAAGTGACATTTATAAAAAAAAAATCGAAGCACTGGAATACAATCTTTTATCGCACGTTGACTTTAATGTTAGAACTGTGTTCCTTACAGTTATAAATTACAATAATAAAAGTTTTGATTCCGCACCTGAAGTAAATCATATGTATATACATTGTAAGACGAAAACTGGCAATGCTAATTTGCTTATAAATTAAGGTCGATATTCTGACATCAATTTGCACTATTAATAAATTGCAAGAGGGATAATATTGTTTATTTATATATGCGATGATAGTCTCACCGTTTAACCATGGGTTGGTCTGCTTGACCGTGACGTCTTGAAAACGCTTCATTGGCTTGGTGGAAATTTTCGAGTATAAATTTGACATTGCCATTGTTACTTCCTAGCTTTAATTCTTCGTTGCAGATATCGCGAAACAAGAGAAATTCAGAACTTCGTTATACTAGCGCCATGTCAAACAGGCAATGGTTAGGTAGCTTCGGGCGGCGGTCGATAGAAGATGGGTTAGAGCATGCGCGCCCACGAATAGTGCTCCTTCGTGTGTTGGGTACACAGTGAATCAATGAATCGTTCCTTGACACCCGCAAGGGGGGCAAAGAGAACCTGGAATATAACCGCGGCGGCCTCAGGCGGTAGCAATCAACTAGCCCTGATTGATCAATCCTACGATCGCCACGCGCGCGATTTACAAACAGCGCATAGATTTATAATCACGATCTTTGTAATATATATGAACATAATTAATAATATTATTCACCGAAACGTGCGAGCACAAGGTTATAGAACTTAATATAACTTATTACTCATTCAAAAAGGCGGAAAAAGAACGAAATATCTTTTAAAATTGGAAAAATGTCCTTCTAGAAGGAACTTTTGCATCAGAATTATTACATATAACGATTTCGTAACATTAATTGCTTGACTAATTGTCCCAATGTAAAATAAATCGTGATTCTGTCAAGAACCGTGTCATAGCTACGAAAAACACTTTTACGGCCGTAAAAAAGTGCTTTACAGCTCTGAAAAGTAACAATAAATAATGGATCCATCACCCGTGTCAAGCAACTACCTTATTTAATTCTTTTAATCAATTAATGCTACGAAATCATAATACGTAATAACTGATATAAAAATATCTTCTTAAAGGGCATTTCTTTTTTGTTTGTTTTCTTTTAATTAAATTTTGGCACCAGCTGCTAAGATCATTTAGTCTAGGACCTACTATTTAAGGTGAATTCTGAACCACTAGAAGTCATATTTCTTTTAACAAAACTGCATTACAGTTACCTCATGCTTAGCTCGTTATCCCATTAAAAAGCCTTTGGTTTTAGGAAAATAGAGTTATCAATGAAAAATGTTGAATATGAGGATGACAGGTAGAAAATTAAACATTGTACAATTACTGATGCATATCATTTTGAAAACATTATTTTTCACAGTTGATTATTGACTGCAAATGTAATACCTCAAAGTTTATTTTTGAGTAAATAAAACCACCAAGTACTACAAATTGACTGAGTATTACTCTCTCAAAAACTGTTAAGTTCTCAAGTGTCATCCCATATGTGTCTGCTTACCATAACTGCATTAGTCTTAAATATAGTATTTGAAATAGTTGTTTGCTATTATGTATTTATACAAGACATAGCTGCATTTATGTGACTTTCAAATCTTGAGATAAAATTTAAAAATTTCTTTAACATATTGCATAAACTAAATTATTTAGCTTGAGATTTATATATCATATGAAATATTACTCTGCAGTAATGGACTGGATTTATATGCAAATCATTTGTGTGAAAGTCCAAGTCTATATCCATTATGTCTTTGTAACTGCTATGAGAAATTTTTGATTAACTGATTCATATTGATTTCTTTGTAGTATACAAGAATAACTGTTGTTAGAGCGTTAAATTAATTTCAACTTTGTACGCTATATCGTCGAAATTTTGAAGATCTTGATACAGAATGTTCAATTTGATCCCTTCAAGAAAGAAAATGAAAAAATATTTAGTGCATTACTTTCTTCCTTAAACATCAGAGGGTTAAATCATGCAATACCGATTCTGAACTTGTTTTTGCTAGAAAGCAATATATATCCTTTGTTTTGTTGTAAAATAATACGACTTTGTATGTACTGTTAAAATGAACTGAAAAAAAATTTGTATGGGATACGTATACACAACTATTTTCGAGCACTGCGTTTTTAACTTTAACTAATTCATGCACAAAATGTTTGAAAACAAATGTAGTTTGCATTACTTTTACAATCCATAACATTTTTATTCCTTAGATGAAGCTGACTGTATTTATATTTTTTGTATAGCAATGAAAGTATATTACACATGTACACTACAATAATCTTATGTTATTATAAAAGTATATAATACAAGATAAGAATCAATAGCACATTCATTGTCATACTAATAACTTGTTTTCTTGATCTAATTAGTTGTTTGTTTTAATAATTTTTTATATATTTGTTATTATTATTACCGACAATATAAAACATAAATAAAAATCAAAAGCTGTATAACTTTAAGTCTATTGAGGATGCACGCTAAGTAAAAAGATATACCCCTGGTATAAGGTGTATTACTATTGTCATTATTTCTATTATCATTAGATGTAACTCATAAGTTAGTTATCTTTTAACAAACAGATGCCATTTGTTATGACCCTTTTTTATTCAAAGTTTTTTAATTACAAAAAATTAGGTTTGATTAGTTTACAGTATCATATTACTTTGCAAGACAAATGTCCTAACCATCATACACAAACTGGATGTAGTATACTAAAATATTTCTGAAAACTTATTACCATACAATCTATAGCATAGCTATAATCTATAGCATAGCTGGAACTGTAATAAAGCTAATATAATTGATTTAAACAAAAACAACATGCTCACAAATATTTTTATTATAGATCCTTGCCTCTATATTATGAGGTTTGCAAATAAGTTGGAATTTGGCGACAAAACTCATGAAGTATCAATGACCGCTTTAAGAGTAGTTCAAAGGATGAAGAGGGACAGTATTCACAGTGGGCGTAGACCATCTGGATTATGTGGAGCTGGTATGAGTTACATTAATTATGTATATAATGAGTATTTATATCTGCAAACCAAAGCACAAAGCAAAATGAACAAATGCCTGTTTTTTCTTTTAAATAATGAATAGCTCTTGTTGAATGTGCATATATTTGGTGTACTACAAATGTGGCTGATCAACCTTCAAGCGTTTACTTATTTTATTATGCATGATTTGATTTCTTTTTACAGCGTTATTAATGGCAGCACGGTTACATGACTTCAATAGATCACCCTCTGACATTATAAAGATTGTAAAGGTACACGAATCTACACTACGTAAAAGGTAAAGATAGGACCACATGAATATCTGTTGTATGGTGGAGAATATGAATATCTTGAATTTTTTTTTAATATTTCATAAAACTGATACATCTTATAAAATTTTTAAATGAGAATGATCATGCTGCTTCTGTGTATAGACTGATCGAGTTTGGCGATACACCGTCAAGTGCTCTAACATTAGACGAATTTATGACAATTGATTTAGAAGAAGAACAAGATCCACCTGCATTTAAGGCAGCGCGTAAGAAGGATAGAGAGAGATTACAAAGGGTACATTAAATTGTTTTATGAATTTTAATGATATTCAATGAAACAGCTGTGTTCTTATATCCTGTTTTATTTGTAATAGCTAGAAAACATCGATATCGAAATAAATGATTTACAAGCAGAAATTGACAAACAGTTAGAAGAGCATAAATTGGGTAAAGCAAGGAAACGGAAGGATGGTAATTGTATAATAAACCATTTTTTGCTTCATGTAATGTATAATACAAATTGCTTACATGATCTTTATTTATATGTTTTAATTTTTCAGCTAGTAGTATAGAAAGAGAAGATGCTGAAAGGTTTATTAGAGAAAGTAACTTAAGCGTAATCCAACATTATGTAGAAGATGATGCAGATAATCCTACTGCTGAAACCCATGATCCTTTATTAAATGAAAGTAATAATTCTCTCATGACTGGACTTGGTAAGAACCCATTATGTGCAGTTATCAGTTACATATCGCATTACAAAAAAATATAAAGTTTCTTAAATTTTGTACCTTTATATTGAATTACTTGTATCTTGATTTTAAAATTGAATGTGTGCGCGTTTACTCCCGTTGAAACGCCAGAATTAAAGGCTTCATGGTAAACAGCCAATTATACATGTATGATTCAAAGTATTGTCCATCGTATTACTTTCTCCTATCTTTCGGGCAGCGTACAAATCCCACATTGAAAAAAACACAACTTACGTCTAAAGCCAACTATGGAAAAACGGCGGAAGCAAAGTTGCACACATAATATATTTTGAACATTTCCTTTTTCTTAAAAAACGGGGGAAAAGCATCGCACACAATGCCATTATATTTACAATGCATTATCAGTCACAGCTTATTTCAAAGATTAAAATATATACAAGGTGTCAATAATTTGTTCCATGACTCATCAAAGGGAGCAAAGAGAAGTTTAAAGATGATTATGGCAGTGTCAAGTGGTAGGTAAATTGATCGAAATTTATAGACTATGAATGATATGCACATGATTTATAAATTATAAATAATAATTATAGTTATTAATGTACACATTGATATACTGTTTCGAAAAAAATGAATTATCATTTAAATTTGAAAAAATGTCCAATAAAAAGATCTACATCAGAATGTAGATTATGTGTAACAATTTCGTAACATTAATTGATTGAAACGATTAAATTAGGTAGTTGTGCAACATAGATGATGGCCCCTTTATTAATTGTCTCTATAGTTGTCATTATGAAATAGTTCTTTTCAAAGCTATTGCACTGTTGTCATCAAAACCACAAAATATTTTACATTGGAATAATCGATCAAGCATTGGATGTTACGAAATTGTTATAAATAATAACTTTGATCCAAAACTTTCTTCTTAAAGGACATTTTCTCAATGTTAAAATATAATTCATTCTTTTTCCACCTTCTTGTACTGGCATTAAGTTAAATAAGGTTCTCTAATGTGATGTTTGCACGTGTCTATGAATAATACAGTTAAATATGTCAATGTGTGTTACAGCAACCACAAATATATATTTTTTCAGTTTGTAAATTGTGCACATGTTGAACATAGAGTCTATAAATCAGGACCAATTGGTCCTTACAGCCTGACACTGCCACGGTCGTATTCCAGTTTTTCCTTGCCCTCCCTTCAGGGGTTTAGGAACAAATTATTGATTCCTTGGGGAGTGTATTTTACTGTAAAGGAAAATTTTATTTAAATTTTTTTTTTTAAATAATACATTAGTATCCTGTGCATCACCTCTGAATTTTCCATGTGATATATATACTATAGCTCTGGTGGTTTGGAACCTACCTTAAATGATAGGTCCAACGGCAAATAAGCTTAACAATCAGAGCCAAAATTAAAAATAAATAAAAAAAATGCATTAGTTCCATTTTTACATTTTATTTAGGTCCCGATATTACAACTATGGGATTAACACCTGTAAGTGATAGGGAAATTGAGACAAAAGAAAACACAAGTGCTACATTTGAAACTGTGAGCAAAATCTTTTTCAACCAATTTATAATTGATGAAGAACTTTCCATTTAAGCAGATTTCAATTTATAGGATAATGGAGAAATTGACATCGCTGATTTGGATGATGAGGAACTTGATGGTTACATCATGTCAGATAAAGAAGCACAGTTCAAGCACACATTGTGGAACAAAGTAAATGCTGATTATTTAGTTCGCCAGAAAGAAAAGGAGGAAAAACGGCTAAAAGAAAAAGAAGAAGGAAAACCAGAAAAGAAAAGGAGACGTACAACTACTAAGCGTAATAAAAATCAGACACCTGCAAATACAGCTGGTAATGAAAATTTTGTATCATTATGATATTGTTGCAACAGAGAGTATTTTTTGCAAATCTTACAGTAGAGATGCACACTTTATTTATATAGAAATTACTGTGAACTTGTACTATCTAAAATATTTGTGACTGCCTTGCAAAAATGATCCCTAAACAACAACAGTCATTAACAACATAGCCATGATCAAGTTTTCAATCCTGATCAATTGATAAGAGGATCCTTTATATGGCATAACAATGTTTAGAAAATGTAAAAATAATAATAACTAACAAGATATTCTTAAACACTTTGTTGTCTAGGTGAAGCGATTGAAAAAATGCTGCAAGAAAAAAAAATATCCACTAAAATTAATTATGAAGTATTAAAAAGCTTAAATGTTACTATCACAGCTACAAGCAAAGAACAGCACAAAAACCAAGATGCATCAGTTACACCAATGGTAGATGCAAATCCTACAGGAACAGTTCACAAGTTAGTATTATATGTTGTATAATTAGCTCAAAGAAATAGGCACAAAAAATCTGCAGAGTTTTCTGTTTATTTCTATACTGATGACCAAAGTTTGGATATTAGCAGAACAAATATTATTGTATTGTAATAAATAAATCTATACTTAAAAGAAATTAGAGCAGGAAAAATGGTTACCTGCATTGCTTGATTTAATGGTGTAGTTTAAACTGTGCATATACTTACATTATTAGAGCTAAATTTTGTATAGTCATACTTTTACTGGTTTAAATATTAATTTAAAATGTTTTAATTAGTTGTAAAAAGACATAATTCAATGATGGATGTTTATTGATATATTCTATATAAAATTGATGAGCCATCTTTAAACTAAATCTACATTTGCTGGAAATTTGTAATACTCCAACATTATTGTTACTGTTACATTAATCATATATTTGAAATAACGTCAAGATATTACTACGTATTTGATTGTTCTCAATAAGACATTTAGTACTGTTTATACGCTCAAAGTTTTACAAGCATTGTATCAATGGACGAAAATCGCCAATAAATAATATTTATTGGTAATTGTTTAAAAATAGCAAAAGAACAGGTGACAATGTATCATGAAAAATGTGTCAAGTCAATAAGTTTCTGACAAATGCTTTCTTTAAGATATAATTCGTCATCACGTATTTAGTTTTAATGGCAACAAGAATACTTTGTTATAACTACTAAATTTCTCATACTATATATTAAATAGGAATATGTATCAACACATGTATCAGTAATTATAGCAGCTGACATCGAAATGCAAGAAAGGCAATATGGAATATCAATTATACTGCAGCTCTTTTGTAGTACAAAATATAATAATGCATTTTGATTTTATTCAGGTCTGCTGTAAATCCTTTAAAGATGGAAGATATTCCAGTTATAACTAAAAGGCAGCGTTCTACTAAGCCAACTAATGTACAGATTACAAAAGAAAAATCTCAAGTACAAGTTGAAATAGAAATGAATACAAACCAGGTGTTAGAATCTGGCATCGATAGTAATACCATAGGTACAGTTTTACTGTTTTAAGTGTCTAACATTAATGATATTTCTAACATTATCTATATTTTTTATCAATATGGTCAGCTTGTATAGACAAAAAATGTC
Organism: Ampulex compressa; assembly: GCA_038496175.1. Classification (NCBI taxonomy): domain Eukaryota; kingdom Metazoa; phylum Arthropoda; class Insecta; order Hymenoptera; family Ampulicidae; genus Ampulex; species Ampulex compressa. Next base: position 26,704 of record JBCFXI010001760.1, read on the forward strand.
CATGTTTAAGATTCAATTGTTTTCATAGCTTATGAAACTGACGACTACATTGATGAAGAAGTGGAAACTGATCCTACGGAAATGACGGTTGGCCAGATGCTTGGGCATCATGGTTCAGAAGATGGAAATGATTATGGATATGAATACGATGAAGAAGACTATTGAATGCTTGTAATTACCCACATGTTTAATTACTTTAAATATACTTTTTCTAGAAAAACTGCTGTGTGGTGACATATCACACAGAGTGTATACTTTTTTTAAGTATAACTGCAATTTTTTCTTGATATATGTAATATATGCAGTAAAATATTTTTATATGATTTTATCAGATTTCCTTCATATAAATTAGTAAGGCATTAAAATGATACAAATAATAGTGGCATATAATAATGGTATTACATGCAAATGCAGGAATAATAGTGAATTATACACAATATTACTAATTAAACGATGCCAGTTTATAAGTAAATCGTTACTTTACTAAACTTGTTCATGCCTGTGAAGAAGTATACATGAGAAATTGCTGATACGAGAAAGACGCTATGAGTTCTATGTATCAATTTATATGCAATTTAAGGAATGCCGAAGGCACTAACATACTCCGGGTTAACTTTAGGGGCTTCAGGTGGAAAAATCGAGAAACTCCAGAGAATAAGCCCGCGCTAGCCAAGTAGTGCCGTAACATGGTCAGTGAGCACCTGCGCTAATCCCCTACCTTACCAACGTCTCAATATATCTCGTTCGCACTTACAGCTCCGCTCTCGCTCTCAACATGTTTCATTTCGAATGTCATTTCGAATGTCGAAGTTTTCCTCCATCGATAGCAATTGGTCGCGCGGGGTTGAAGCCCAAATTTTGTGCGCACATTATCGTGTATAGGGAAATACAATTACAGATAAAAATTTAATTTAAATAAAAGAAAACTTTCAGTGAAAAGATTTTCCCTGTGGTACTTTTGGAAAAAAAGACTACAGCGGTGCAAAACAAAAAAAACACTCATGATAAAATAAAACTCTCATTAAAGAGAGATATTATTTTTGTAAAATTAATGTTCACCTTTCCTGATACTCATAATAGCAACAAATGCTTTGTAAACTGTAGAATTTTTCAAGAATATTTGATAAGAACGCATTACAAAAAAAAATAAAATATATTTTTAAGCATTTTTTTTTTATTATTGTATTTTCACATTAAAATTATCGCGAAAGATGCAGAGTTGCCTGGATAGGTAAAATACTGGGAAATGCACTTATATTGAGAAAAGCGGCAACTTTTTATTTTTAAATTATATAGATGCGAGCATTCCATTTTACGTTTTACTTTAACAAAAATTAATGCTGGATATTTAGAATCAAATATTCAAAAAAGAATTTTTGCTCTTCCAGAATCCAAAAGCTTTATTATTCCAGATAAAAAGAAAAAAAAATGTTCGTGAAAAGAGTACACCACGAACATAACACGTAACGTTTTAAACGTATACAGGCTAACTACTACGTCACCAATCCGCTTGGTTAGAAGGGTATTCTTTAGACATATAAACTGAATAACATAAACATGCAATAAACCAACTGAGATTTTTTCAAAATCGAAAGTGTAATGACCTAAACAGTTTATCAGGACTCATCCGAGAGTGGTGCCCGACTAATATATTAAAGCATATAAAACCGGTGAGTCGCAAGGTTCGTTATGCCCGTGTAGGATTGCATAGATACATAGATGTATGTGCATACTTTGCACGCTTATTCAAGATTTGATCTTATGCTCATGCGCACACCGCTTTTCTCACTGCATCCCTGAGGCGCTTAATTGCACTGTAGAGCAGGGTCGCCTCGCGTCTTTCGATCCTTTTATTACCGAGCTATCCGATGCGAAAAATATCGGATCAATTTGACGATTTTGGTCAACTTTGAGAAAAAAGTCATAAAACCAAGGTAAGAACAATATTTACAAAATTCCAATACAAGCATGTTATAAAATAAAGGGAGAATAAAGTCGTGCTTACGGCATTTAAATGTTTGTTGAAAATAATACCAATTACATAAATATAAAAGAGCAAGAAGAAGAGAATAATCATTTCTCTTTTTAGGAACAGTATATGCATAAAATTTACAAAATTCTCTGTTGCTAATTATAATTGTATCAAAAACAATGCAAGATAAACATATGCAAGATTTAATAAAGTAACATGAGACAAAAAATGTGCATCTATTATTTTCTTCTAAAACGAAAAAAACTTTTGAGATAACCTAATATTTTTACATCTATATTTCGGAAATTTTTTTTTCTTTTTACATGTATATTTGTACATTTTTATCTTGTGCTTATTGTGTCCCTGTATGTAAATAAATGAATCTGCAAATATATTTGTAGCTTTTCACATAATATATAGGTGTATAATAATAACATGAAAAAGGGAAGTTAAATGTCATTTTTGGAAATTTAATACATACACCAATAAGATCCTTATCAAAGGTTCATCTATAAAAAAAAAAGGATAGAATGGTTGGGATCGAACTCATGTATTTGTCATTTTTGCTCTTCCTGTCGAAATGAGCTGAAAAAATCTTCCGACTGTCTCGATACAGTAGTAGACACCGAATCAATAATTTGTTCACCGACTCCTAAAGGGGGGCAAGGAGAAGCTGGAATGCGATCGTGGAGGCGTCAAGTGGCAGGGACCAGCTAAACTTGGTTTACCGACTCTACGCTCAACATACGCGCGATTTACAAACTGTGCAGAAACTTATAATCATATTCGGTGTAATACATATTGATATATATTGTTGCATTGTTCATAGAAACTGGAGAATATGATATTACGAAACCTAATATAATGTTATTGGCAGTATAAAGAGATGGGAAATATGGGTATTAGCTTTAAACATTGAAGAAATGTCCTTCGAGAAGAAACTCATGCACTTGGCACCTCCACGATCGCGTTCCAGCTTCTCCTTGCCCTCCTTCAGGGGTTGAGAAACATATTATTGATTCGGTGTGTACTAGGCGCAACGAGGCAAAGAAATGTCGCGTAGCCATGTTGACTTTCAAACTGTAAAAATTTAGCTATATTTCTTCCATATCTTTTGAGGCTACGAAGAAACATTTGAAAACGTTTATTTTCTAAATCATCTTTGTATATCTACATATAATTCTAAATCGCGATGTTGCAAACTACCTCTTAAAACTCACTAAGAATAAAAATGCTCGTTTCTGTAGAAGACAATTTTTTTTTTTTTATAACTTTTCGAAGCCAAACGAGCTGTTGAACGCGCTCAGCATAATCCTCCCCGGTGTGAATATCACAATTATCATGACTTTTCTTTAGAATTGTGTAAAAAAAAATGTTTTTTCCTGCACCCGGGGTCTCGAAAAGTATAACTGTAGCCCTGCGCGTGCTTTTCTTCGCCTCCGATAAAGGCGTTAATTACGCTGAATTTATGTTTCTCTAGGCACAATTCTGAGAGAAGCACATAATTATCGTGATATTCGTAATCAGAAAAAAATGGCGCATATCGCCTCAGAAATCGAATTTGGAAAAAAGCTCAAACAAAAAATTCCTATCGCGGGAAAGTCTGCATTTATTTTTGAACAAATTTGAGCCAATTTCTAAAAACCCGTTCTGAGAGTTTGTTTCGAGACCTTTACAGTATCTTTAAAAAAAAATTTATAAGGAAATATTACATTTTCGCTTCAAAAAAACATATTGAATACTGCTTCGTCCAAATCTCCAGTCTCAGTCCCACACGCTATTGTCGCATCTATTCGTCTCTTTCTCGCCGAGGTTTCTCAATTTCTCCGCAAGAGACACCCAAAATCAGCGGAATAAATCAGGAGTACCAACAAACTTACTCCTGCGGACCCTTAATTTCCACTCCTATTCCTCATGACAGTATATACTTCAAAGATAGTATACTTAAAAAGTATACTACAAGTGGCATTTATTCGAGTATCCGTTTAACATAGACTGAATAATGCAAAATTTTAAGATGTGTGAAATATGTACGCATGCGAGTTTTCAGTTTGGTCACCCTGCACTGGCTTGCCTGATGTAATTGCACATATACACGTATATGCATATATGGAAATGATTCTGATGAACATAAACTTGCATGAAATATAATACAGTTTTTTACAAACATTTCCTATTAACGGTATGTGAAATTTTCTAAAACTGAGTGTAATTACTAATGTGATTTGTTTAAAATTCTATATTTACGTATCTCACGTTTCTCATTTGTGTTGTCTTTTTCTTTACCTGTATCATCTGAAGAATTTGTAGTTATGACTCGGTTGTTAGAATGCCTTTACATTTTCTAAAGAAATTCGGAATCTACATACACATACGTGTGTAAATAATACAGTTCTTGAACTAAATAGGAAAAAAAAAAGCACGGATTGGTAGCGGCTACAAGAATATCAAGAAAATGGCCTCATCACTGTCAGGTAGATTAAAATTCCATGAAACTATTTCTTCATTCTATATTGATTTCTACATTAATAAAAAAATTATTATGTGCAATTTGAGATTTAAATCTTGTTCCATGTTTTTCTTAATTTATTGTATATAAAAATGAATATGTGATAATATAATATCATTATTACTTACGACATTGTTTTTATGTTTTAACAGCATATTGGGTGAAATTTTTTAAGGGTGCCGGTTTTCCGCAAGATGTAGCAACAAAACATGCTGTAGTATTTTCTAACAACCGCATAAAACCGGATATGTTACCAGACTTAGACAAGCCTAGCCTAAAAGAAATGGGCATCACGTTAATGGGAGATATGATTGCCATACTGAGGTATGCAAAGAAGGTTGTTGAGGAAACAACTTGTGAAAAATTCCTAGTCGATTCTGAAGATACTACAACTGTAGCAAAGCCTATAACTAAAACTATGGTAAAAAAGATTATTGCGAAAACACCTAACAAAACTGTTATAGCAGCAAAAACTAAAACAGACTCTGTTATTACGAAAAAGATTATTAAAGTACCATCCACATCTCTTGTAAAAACCATTGCTGATAAAAAACCAGTATCAACATCAAATAGCACAGTTATAGAATTCACTAATCAAGTAAAGCAGATCACACCCAAAAGGAAATTAGAAGAAATTGATTGTGACAATGCAGATGAATGGAGTATCTTGAAGAAAAAATTGAAATTACCACCAGATGAAAAAGAAGACAAAGTAAATTATACAGTAGTGCTCCCAAAAACAACAGGTTTAAGAAATCAGCAAAACCTTAAAAAATCCATAGACCAAAAGCGTACAGTGTTTGACAGATTAGGAGACAGTTCCGTAACTAGCACAACTAATTTAGCTGAAACATCAGGTTTTAACATTACTGGGCTTGGAAAAGACACGTACAAAAGACCGGCAAGTGTTTTTAACCGCCTTGGAGATAAAGATGCTAAAATCAATAGTTTACCACAGACTGGAATTCTTAAGAATGGTGCAAATAGTACAAATTCTGGTATTTTAAAAAATCAAGCCTGTAGTGCAAAAACTTCTATTATCACAACAAAAAAGATTATGCCCAAATTGGCAGGCACAATGCGTGCTGATCAAGAGGCAAACATAAAAACAGGCTCAAACAGTATTAAACAATTGATGAAAACTACAAAAAAAATCATCTTCAACAATACAATACCCAGTAATATGAAGCTTATTAAGTCTGATATCACATCTGGAAAATTAGGTACATTAGCATATATCACAATATTATGTGTATAAAGTGCTAATGTGTAAATTGATAGACATATTTTTTTATAGCATCCGAGCGACTGGCAACAATACCAGCAAAGGCACGGCTTGGATTGGTTGGGCGGAACAGTGTAAAACAAGTGACTTTCAATAAAATTACAATGGTAAATCATCTTAGAAAGTCAGACGTATTTAGCCGTCTTGGCATATAAATAAATATGTATTAAATAATAACTTTTTTTTTTTTAAATAGCTATGTATGCATTTTTGACCCTCTCTGTACAAAATAATTCTTTTATTGTATAAAATGTATATGTATAGAAAATTACAACTTTGTATATTGTATTATTTGAAAATTATAACACAGAGTTCCAAAGAAAATTTTTAAGAAAATATAGAAACAATATTGGATGTATGAATTAAACAAGAAGCTTGAGCAAAAAGAGTTTGGAAATTTGTTTTACTGTCGTTGCAACAGTGATTGCCGTACTCATTGAATTATGTACAACTAATATTATCTATACAGTTTATATTATATTCAGAGTTGTCTAACATGATACATAACGTGATACAGTTATTTTGTTTTATATGTAGTTGTATATACATGAATATATAGGTAATCAAGTATCGATTCTGTAGTACATTACTGTATTAAAAAAAAAGAAAAAAAAATGAAAGTACAATAATTACTCAGAAAAATTTTTTTTAGAAAAAAAAAAACATTTTTCTACATACCAGCTTTTTGCGTGTTCATAAAATTTGTGAAATTTACTTTCATTTTCTTTATAAATATTGACGAATATAATTAGTTATAACTCGCGTTCTCTCTGATGTTTGTAGTTAAATCAGATACAAAAAATTAAATTAAACACGAAGATTAACTAAAATACATATATTTTATTTATAGGTGACTTATGACATTTAGTATACCTTATAATATAATATGAAACAATTCTGTTTAAAAAAATAAGACTACAATATAATACAAATGACATAAAAAAATATCATGTGAAGGATAAACATGCGTAACATTACACGTACATATACACATATATTCTGTGAGTGCAAAAGTTTGTGCCGAGTTTCTCATAACTCCATCCATTGAAACTCCACACGAATTTTTGCACTCATCTAATACATTATACATGATATGTTGTAATTCTTTGCCTCTGAGATCTTTAAAAACATTCTGGCATTGTTAAGCAAATAATGTCCGAAAACTGTTGAGATTTCATAGGGTAGAAAAATGTTGGCAAGTAAAAACACCAACATTTTTGTAAAATTCCAAGCATATTAAGATCAACGCCTGTTACGTCAAAACTGTAATATTTAATCAGTATATGGAATGTTCCATAATGGCTGGAAGGGATTACTCTGATTTTTGCTGAAACTAAAATGAATAAACCATAAAAATCTCTTCACTGTATGATAAAAGACAGATTAAAAATTGTATGAATATCAATTTAAATTTCCAAATTGTTTATTCTTTTCCTTTTCTTTATTCATTGAGAAACAGTGTAATCACAGAACTAGAACAACAGTATAAACTTTTTGTAATACAGAATGTGTATTAATGCATTGATACTTAACCTGTTCTTGATGAGATATTTTGGACACAAAACAAAGGGATGACTCCAAGTATATTCCAATTGATCAATGACTGTAATTATTATAGATTATTGCATAATGTGGTTGATAAATTCAGCCAAGTACGTCTGCATTGAGCCAGTTGAAACATAAATTATGTTCTTAAAACAGAAAACTGCAAAAAAAATGTTTAGACCGCATTGCATCTCAGTGTTTTTCATCATGCATTAGCAAAAACATTGAATTTTATGCTTCATCAGGCTCTGAATTTCTGGTATGCAAAAATAAATCAATGCCCACCTTTTGTAAAGTATCCAATAATTGCCTCAACACCAACATGATGTTGTCCTGGAAAAGATAAACAATAGAATCTCAGAGGAAAGAAAGTGTCTGCCTGAATGTAACTCGAGAACTACAAATATGATTTTTGTACCTATAATAGGCAAATATAATAAGCTCTTTACAAATAGTGCTTCTCTTATTATCTATTATCTTGTATAGCAATTTTACATTGATCCACAAACAAAGCACACTTATAACACTATGTGTTGGAATTTAAGTTTAGGATTGTTATAAATCCTAACAATATAAATTAAAAAAGCATGTATTTTGAAAATATATATAAAAGTATTAATGTAACGCAACTTTCGTATCACATCTATGATTTTTTTATGTTGATCCAGCAATATGTTGACATGTATATCTGATAGATATTCTTACATCGTTCCTGAAAATAATAAATTTCTACCATATTTTAAAAAAGTCTTCAGTTTGGGAATAATGCAGATATACAATATCTATAACAACATGGGTTCTATTATTGTTTATCTAAATACTTTGTTCATAAAATTATTTTAAATGGCAGAAGTAGTTATATGCCTTATATAAGTTATTATTTTTTCAGTCTTTTAATCCAATTTGAAATTTTTACTGTTTGCATGGCATATTGCACAGAACTCTAAAGAAACTTTATCTGAATTAACGTGCAGACAAATCCCAGCATTATCCAAAGTTTGAAATGTATCAACTTCATTAGTAAAAGTTGTCACATCATGAAAATTGTCAATCATAGTCATAGCTTCATCACATTTTGGAAGATCCGCAAATATATCAGAATTAAATGGAGGTAAATGGTTAAAATCCATGTTCTTCTTCTCGTCGAAATGTAATTGATTTGTCAAATGTGGTGCCAATTTAACTTCATAAAACTCCTTTGAGTGCCCATTATCGACATAATCATTATTCAAAGAATCGTAAAATGAACTGATAGTGTTTCTTTCGACAATTTCGATATCCTTGCTCTCTAAGTCACTTCTAATGGTATCTAAGGAATTCTTTGACATAGTGTAAGTATGGTCAGAGCCCAATAAAGAAGTCATATTTTTCTTGGATACAGAACATACACTATCGACATGTGTCCTCTCATCTCTATTAGATCCCTTTTGTATAATTGCATGTTGCACGCTGTGTCCATTATTATTGAATATCATGTAACTGTTAACATCATCAGACTCTGATGTTTTTACTTTTGTGTTAAGTAAATTTGTATATTCTACAGTCTCAGAATAACCAGAGTTCAAATGGACAATCTTTTCTGGCTGGAGCAAATCATTCTTGTGACATTGCAATTTACATAGACCTTCGTTAATAGTTTTCAGCAGGGTCGTTATAGTAGTGTTATTATTTAGAATACTCTTTAAATAGGTAACCTCACCACTTAAGCGCCGTACGTCGGCACTCTGCTTGCGTATAATATTCACAAGATTTTTATTCTCCTGTTGGTAATACAATAACTTATGCTCGATTTTTTCAAGATAAGCCTTCTTACGCAGCCTGTTCTGCCGTGCCATCTGCGCATTGCGATTCTGGCACGGACGTTTCGATGGTCCACGACCTCGCCTTCTCGTTACAGTGTCTATTAAATAACCAGATGATTCTGGAGTCGATCTTGCTGACTTTGTCAATCCCTCCTGATAGTCTCTGCTATACGTATCCTCTGCGTCAGTTAAAGTATCCCACTTACTGTCATTAGACCGCTTGTCCGACATTTTACATGTCCAGCAATAATATCTTCCAAACAATTGTATTTACTCACAAGACGAACGTGAACTAATTTCTTATAACGCAGAAACTATTGCAGGTTTAGAGATCCGCAAAAGTCAGTTTATTGATGCCTCTGATTTGTCTCACTGACTTTTGGGCCATCCTGCGGCGAATCTGACAAGTTTCAGAGAGAAAAAACGAATGAATGCGACTATAGCGTGTGGTACTGAGGCTGGAGATTTGGACGAAGCAGTATTCAATGTTTTTTTGAAGCGAAAATGTAATATTTCCTTATGAATTTTTTTTTTAAGATACTGTAAAGGTCTCGAAACAAACTCTCAGAACGGGTTTTTAGAAATTGGCTCAAATTTGTTCAAAAATAAATGCAGACTTTCCCGCGATAGGAATTTTTTGTTTGAGCTTTTTTCCAAATTCGATTTCTGAGGCGATATGCGCAATTTTTTTCTGATTACGAATATCACGATTATTATGCGCTTCTCTCAGAATTGTGCCTAGAGAAACATAAATTCAGCGTAATTAACGCCTTTATCGGAGGCGAAGGAAGATTTTTTCAGCTCATTTCGACAGGAAGAGCAAAAATGACAAATACATGAGTTCGATCCCAACCATTCTATCCTTTTTTTTTTATAGATGAACCTTTGATAAGGATCTTATTGGTGTATGTATTAAATTTCCAAAAATGACATTTAACTTCCCTTTTTCATGTTATTATTATACACCTATATATTATGTGAAAAGCTACAAATATATTTGCAGATTCATTTATTTACATACAGGGACACAATAAGCACAAGATAAAAATGTACAAATATACATGTAAAAAGAAAAAAAAATTTCCGAAATATAGATGTAAAAATATTAGGTTATCTCAAAAGTTTTTTTCGTTTTAGAAGAAAATAATAGATGCACATTTTTTGTCTCATGTTACTTTATTAAATCTTGCATATGTTTATCTTGCATTGTTTTTGATACAATTATAATTAGCAACAGAGAATTTTGTAAATTTTATGCATATACTGTTCCTAAAAAGAGAAATGATTATTCTCTTCTTCTTGCTCTTTTATATTTATGTAATTGGTATTATTTTCAACAAACATTTAAATGCCGTAAGCACGACTTTATTCTCCCTTTATTTTATAACATGCTTGTATTGGAATTTTGTAAATATTGTTCTTACCTTGGTTTTATGACTTTTTTCTCAAAGTTGACCAAAATCGTCAAATTGATCCGATATTTTTCGCATCGGATAGCTCGGTAATAAAAGGATCGAAAGACGCGAGGCGACCCTGCTCTACAGTGCAATTAAGCGCCTCAGGGATGCAGTGAGAAAAGCGGTGTGCGCATGAGCATAAGATCAAATCTTGAATAAGCGTGCAAAGTATGCACATACATCTATGTATCTATGCAATCCTACACGGGCATAACGAACCTTGCGACTCACCGGTTTTATATGCTTTAATATATTAGTCGGGCACCACTCTCGGATGAGTCCTGATAAACTGTTTAGGTCATTACACTTTCGATTTTGAAAAAATCTCAGTTGGTATATTGCATGTATTGGGTTGGCAAGAAAGTAACTTCGATTTGCATCAGTAGAGAACGTTATGTTTGTTTCGTTATTCTCTTGTCAATGCTAGAATTTTTTTCTTTTCAGATTTAGTAGTCGATACTTTTAGGTTGCTATAGAAACAAATTCTGTGTAATTTTGTTTACAATTGTCATTGACAGTCAGTTTTAACATGGTGTGCAAAAATAAGCATTTTTGACACATTTTATTTTTTTATTTTTATAAAGGCAGGAATGCAGCTGAGGCTCATAAAGAGATATCTGAAGTTTATGGCACCTATTGTTTAACAGAACGCACGTGTCAGAATTGGTTTAAAAAATTTCGTTCTGGAGATTTTTCACTGGAAGATGACCAACGTTCTGTTCGACCTTCTGAAATTGATGATGACAAAATGAAAGCTATAATTCAATCGAATTGTCATATAGCTGTGTGAGAGAGTACACAAAAGCTAAATGTATCACACACAACAGTTGAAAATCAAATAAGGCATCTTGGTCTTCTTAAGAAGTTCAATATTTGAATTCTGCACGAATTGAAAGAAACTGACCTAACACAATGATTCAATTTTTGTGATTCGCATTTCAAACATAATGCAACCCACCCATTTTGTAATGAATTATCGCTGTTGATGAAAAATGGATTATCTACAATAACGTTAATCGAAAAAAATCATGGTCTTAGCATGATGAACCAACCAAAATCATATTGAAAACAGAATTGCATCAGAAAAAGATCATGTTTTCAATTTGATGGGTTTACAAAGGTGTTGTGTATTTTGAGCTGCTTCCAAGCAACCGAACAATCAACTCAGATGATTACTAACTTATGAAATTGGAGGAAGTAATCAAAGAGAAAACGCCAGAAGTGGCAAATCGCAAAGGAATCGTGTTCCAGCACGGCAATGCGAGGCCTCACACGTCTTTAGCAACACGTATGAAATTATTGGAGCTGCCATATAGCCCTGACCTTGCACCATCGGATTATCATTTATTTCGAATTTCACAAAATTTTTTAAATGGTGAAAATTTCAGTAGAAACAATGACCTCAAATCGTGATTAGCTGAGTTTCTTGCAGATAAGGACCAGAAGTTCTATGAGCGCGGGATTATGAAATAACCAGAAAGATGGCAAAAGGTCATCGAACTGAATAGAAGATATTTGACTGATTGATGTTTATTTTTTGTGCAGAACAAATTAAGTTTTTTTTCACACTCAAAAACCGAAATTATTTTCTTGTCAACCCAATATAATATAATTTATAGACGTTTCTATGAATAATATAATTAAATATGATAATGTGTATTATAATGACTATAATTATAAAGTTTGGTGCGTTTATACATGGTATTTATTGTTCAGTCGATATACTAGAATCAATTGACTGCTTGCGCTTAATATCGTCATGGTCCAAAGCAATGTTGTTCCACTGAAGGATCTAAATGAATGATTCCGGGTGTAGCTATAAAGTTCGTATAAAACCTATGTTTCTAGTCCGTTTTTCTATCTCTTTTCATATTATATTTTGCAGTATTTACATTTTATATATTTACGTTTATTTTGATGCTCAATAGCCGCAATTTCTTTTTTAAACATGAGACTTTGTTAGAAACATATCTTCAGTCATTCACATATATTCAGTTGTACATGGTATATTTTCATTTACGAACATATTGTGGATTCAGGGTTCACTTTTTATTCAATAGGTAAAATATAAGTATATTTACAATAAGTGCATAATATACACTTATATTGACTTTATGTGTACACACATATAGCAATAGGATGTACAGTACTAATCATGGTTTATCGTTATGGTATAATTTTCAATTTTCATGTAAATGCTTGGTGTTTCACCAACTGCCTAAAGTAACTATTTTCCAAGCTCATAAGTTCATTGAAAGTTCCAATTTCTTGGATCTCTCCACAATTTAATACCACAACCTTAGACGCATTCTTTATTGTGCTCAGCCTGTGTGCAATGATCAATACCGTTCTTCCATGTACAACTTTCTCCAGAGCCTTTTGAACTAAGTTTTCACTCTGCGCGTCTAGAGCACTAGTTGCTTCATCTAAAATTAAAATTTTTGGCTTCTGCGCAGAAAAATGAAGGCATTGGTACCATTGACAGCTGGCAGATGAAATAAAAATAATATTACAAACCTTTATTAATGCTCTTGCAATAGCTATTCTTTGTCGTTGGCCACCACTGAGAGTAACACCTCTTTCTCCGACAATAGTATTCAACCCTTCCGCCATTCTTTGTGTGAATTCCAAAACATGCGCCTGCCGTGCTGCTTCTTCCACTGCAAATTCTGTTGCATCTTCTACACCATACGTTATGTTCTCCTTAATAGTACCGCTAAAGAGAGTCGGTTCTTGAGAAACAATGCTAATCTGTGACTTTACCCATTTGGGGTTAAGGCATTTAAGGTTGTGATCATCCAAAAGTATACATCCTTCTGTAGGGTCATAAAGTCTCAATAAAAGCGAAGCCACCGTCGACTTTCCTGAACCAGATGATCCAACAATAGCGGTCACTGTGCATTTTGGTATGTATAAATTTATGTTCTTCAGTACCAATGTACCTTTTCTGGTTGGATAAATGAAACTGACGTTTTCAAACTTGATATTACCAGAGAGTTCTTTATCTAAAATTTGTCCACTTTCATTGGGTATTGCTGGCTGTCGTTGGATTAATTCGAATATGCGTGCATTTGCTCCCAAGGCTTTGTTCAATTCACTGTAAAATGAGGATAAGCCATTCATTGCTATTCCCACGTATGCTGCGTATAGCAGAAATGCGCTTAAGCTACCAATTGTAATAGCTGATTCAGAAACCATCACTCCACCATAATACAACACTGCGAAAATGATGATGTTTCCTGAAAGTCCAGTCAGACCGAAAAATATTCCTCTATAGAAGCTCTCTTTATAACATAATCGCAATGTGTTTTGCAACTTGAGGCTATATTTTTCAACTTCACGATTCTCTTGGGCAAAAGCTTTAACTGTTCTTATATTGCTGATTCTTTCCTCGGCCATAGTATTTAACACTGCTACACTGTCCTGTACCGCAGTTGAAATTTTTTTTAAGAATCGTCCATATACTATCGCCATTGCGGCAACAGGGGGTATAATTGACAGCCCAACTAGTGTAAGTTTTGGTGATACATAAAGCATCATGGAAACTCCAATAATAGACGTAATAGCTGAACGAAGTCCATCTGACACATTACTTGTAACTGCAGAACTTATAAGCTGCGCATCCCCTGAAAACCAATATTTTATCATACATTTTTGACTTTAATCTATATATATATATATA
>JBCFXI010001761.1:0-40947 GCA_038496175.1 Ampulex compressa
TCAGCTCTCAAGACATATAATGGTTATGCGGCTTAAGTGTGAAGTTGGTTTCGAAAAAACGTAATTAAGTCCTCTGACGGGAAAAAACGAAATTACTTTCCGAACAACCCAATAGTTGATGCTGTGGTTAGTTCGGAAAAAAAGCAAAAGTAATTTACGTGGTTCGACCTTTTTAGTATGGAGTCGATTAAGGTGCATAGGTCCTTCAGAAAGCGATCTGACTCCGTGTGGATTGTACTCGACTAATTGATTTTAAATAAGGCGCACGAGCGTTACGCCATTTACTGCGCTTAATTATTAGTGAGAATTGTACTGAATTATATAATAGTTGATGCTGAGGTTAGTGCGTCAAAAAAGCAGAGTATAGTAATTTACCTGGTTCGACCTTTTTAGTATGGCGTCGATTAAGGTTCATAGGTCCTTCAGAAAGCGATCTAACTCCGTGTGGATTGTACTCGACTAATTGATTGTAAATAAAGCGTATTATTAAGAATCGTACTGAATTATATAATATACTTATAATATAGTCAGCAGTTGATGCTGCTGTCAGTTCGCCAAAAAAGGGCAATTTACGTAATTTACATGGTTGAGAATTTAGCCTCTTCTGTACCACGTCGACTAGGATTAGCAGTCGCTTGAAAAAACCCTCTATGCTCGTATCGACCATAGTCGAAAGATTGATTTGAAATAAAACATACGTGCGTTACTAATAATCGTTATTATTAATCGTACAGTGTGTTCGTGTCGTGATCGTTTCCTGAAAAGAGAAAAGCGTGGTAACCTGGAAGTTTAACATTGGATTGTTATCTCAAACGAAATGAATTACGAACAGGAGTAACAGCTTATGTTGGCGGTAATTATAAAGCATATTACGACTAGAAATTGAAATTCCCAATCGAAAATGGAGGCGATTACTGCAGTTCAAAATGATCTACATGCGGTCAGACTGGATACCGATTCACAAGGCGCTAATCTTATTAAGTTACAGCCGAGTAGAGGAAACTGAACTATTCCGAAGATCCCCCCTTCTATTTTTTATTTATCTAAAGTCCGAGAAAGGAGGCCTTGGTGGAATCTGGAGGAAGGCGCGGTGCTTTTCCTAATCACCCAGATTCCGCGGAGATTGCGCTAAGAGGCTATTTGACCGGCGCTAATTGACGCGCTGATGAATAATAAGTAGTTTAATTAGCGCCTGCCACGTAGGAAGCTCGCGAAAAGGACTCCCTATTAAAATTAAAGAGCTCGGGTACTAATGGAACAGCTTCATCTAAGAATATCTCCCGATTTCGATCGATCGACGTTGTCATTCTTAATCCTCTATTAACGTCCTTATAAGTATAATCGGACCACTTTTACCGCCAAACTGACTTCCGATATCTCGGCCTTCGCTAACTCCGCTGCGATTAATTGTATCTTAAGATCGCTCAATCGATAAATCGACATAAAGAGAGGAGAACTTGCTAAACGATCCCAGCACTCAATGTCGGGCGTTAACGAAGCAGAAATGAAATCATTAACGATCACCACCTGCGGAATATTTCCTGGTTGAAGTACTTTAATCACTTTTCTTCATTTACGATCACAATGTGCATCCTACATCCAATAAACGCGTCGAAATTCGACTGCAAATAAACTTTTGCTTCGACTTTTGCTTCAGACTCTGACTTTTGTATAAGCTTTTACTTGAAACGGATGCTTTGAAAAAGTATCCATAAACCTCCATTAAACACGAGCGCCTAAACACTAAACAGACGGTATCTATAAAAATGCATCTTCCTCGGATCACGTGCCTCGAATATTCCATCACGATCGCCCAGAAATTTCCTTAATCGCCAAATCGTATCGACACACCAACTGGTAAACGTCGCAAATATACGTTATTATCTCTCAATGGATCATCTTTATATTATTATTATCATTATTATGTGGAAGGCATAGACTGCGATGGTCACTAGCCTGCGATCATCTTTATATTATCCTAAATCTAGTATTTAGAAATCATTGACCCTACTCTTCCACTTCCCATCATTTCCACCCACCTTTGCTCCTTAATACCCACTACGAGTTTCGATTCGGTGCTAAGAGGCGGGGCATTAATCGGCCGGCAGTATTCTGACAATAAAGCAGGTGATCGTTGCACGATTCCGCACCGTTATTCGAGAATTCGAGTGCGGCACCAGCGGGCGATTTGAAACCGCCGGTTTCCTCATTCCAGG
Source organism: Ampulex compressa (assembly GCA_038496175.1). Lineage (NCBI taxonomy): Eukaryota > Metazoa > Arthropoda > Insecta > Hymenoptera > Ampulicidae > Ampulex > Ampulex compressa. The sequence continues at coordinate 2,217 of JBCFXI010001761.1, forward strand.
CGCCGGTGGAATCCCGTATCTCCGGCCAGGGACCGCCGATCTAATATCTCATCGCTTCGGTAAATAAAGGCGCCGTACGCGCTCTTGCATGCCAACAGGGCATTACGAACGCGCTATTAATTGCTTTCGCGTTTCTACAGTCCCAACGGAAAGGATTCTTGATTTACGCTGGCCGCGCACGCCGAGACACGATACCCTCGCGGCCTGTAAATCATCCCGAAGGTATTTTCCGTTTAATTTGCCGTTCCGAATGGCCGAGCCCGTTGCACCCCACCGATTTTCTCCGGTTTCAGCCGCGACGCGATATTAAGAAGGTCGATCGATTTCGACGTCCCTCCGACAGTCGCAGCGATAAATCCTCCTGGAAAAGCTGCACGAAAGGGATATATTCCTGGCCTGCTTCGAAAGCCTGGAGATTATCCTACGCTTGAAATGTTCTTCTAGTAAACGCGCATCGTCTTGGAGCATCGAGATTATAATGCGTGGATCGTGGCTGGTGGCAATTGAGAGTTCGTATCGACTTGAGACGCTTGATTTAGAAGACGATTAAGAGGGTTGGGCGATTTAAAAGTTTGCCGACAGTTCTGCTGCGTGGAAAAGGTGTACGAAGGGATGTGCGTGATTTCTAGTCTGTTTTAAAAGGCTGGAAATTCTACGTTTGTGTGCTTGGAATACTCTTATGGAAAATGCGTGTATTTGAGTATCAAAATTTTAAGGTGTGGATTATGATTGGCGAGGATTGAACAGTCGTATTAATTTCAGGCGCTTGATTCGAGGCGCACGATGCCTCGCCTGTTTCGAAAGGCTGGAAATTATATGTTCTTACGCTTGGAATATTCTTCTACAAAGTGCGTGTATCAAAGTACAAAGATTTTAATGTCTGGATTATGGCTAGTGACGATTGATCATTCGTATCAACTTGATGCGCTTGATTTGGAAGGGGATTAAGAAAGTCGATCGATTTGAACGTTTGCTGACAGTACTGCAATATTCATAGAAATATATTATATTCTCATATTCTTAGAAAAGAGATAATTCTTAGAAAAGCATATATTTTTAGGAAAGAAAAAAATTCCTCGTCTGTTTGTTTTAAAAGGTTTGCCGTAATATTCTTTTGCAAAATATATGTTATAAATATAGGAGCATGCAAATATCACAGTGTGGATTATATCCCTTGACAGTCGAGCATTCTTGTCAGCTCAATTTTGAAGGGAATTAAGATACTCGATCGATCATATTCGTTCAACAGCTCTGCGATAAAACCTCGAGGAAAAGTTGCTCAAAACTATATCCACGATTCCTCGCTCGTTCCCTCTAAAGGCTTGGTGGTGGTAATCTCCCGGAAAGTACGTGTGTCGAACTATCGAAATTTCAATGCGCGGATTATGAGCGGTGACAGATCGAGCATTCGTCTCAGCTTGAAGCGCTCGATTTCGAAGGGGATTAAGAAAGTCGTTTGATTAGAGCGCTTGCTGACAGCCGCGCGATAAATCATAGCTGAAAAGTCGTTCAAAAGGATATCCAACGATTTTCCACCTGTTCGTTTTAGACCGCTCGCCATAGCATCTATCCTCAATAAACGCGTATCAGAGCCTCACAATTTCAATGTATGGATCATGGCCGATGATAGTCGTATCAGCTTCAATTAAGTGCTTCGTCGAGAGAAGTGAAGAAAAGTAAACTTAAAGATAGATTTCATCGTTTGTCCATCAATCCTCCGATGAATCAGGGGATAAATAAGTGTACGTACGATTTCTCTATTTAATAAGATTTCTTATGGAACTGCAACGTATACACGCATACTTGAGCGTCAGATTTTAAGCGTGTCGAGTACGACGGACGACTGTCGGGCGCCTCGATTAGCAGTAACGACTCGAGCTCGAAGGGTATCAGGAAAGTCGATCGATTTGGACGTTGGAATGACAGCCTTGCTATGAATCGATGCAAAAAAAAAACAAAAAGAAAGTAATACAGCCCCGCGTAAGTGGCGATAAAGGCCCAAATCGGAGACACGACTTCGATTACGATTATGATAAGTTTCACGAACATTCGTACGACTCGATGTTATTAGCAAGCTGGTCCGATAAGTTCCGAGCCGGAAAATGACGGTGGCGCATTCAATGAAACGCTTTGCGCGGACATTGGCAAACTGAGAAGCCAGTTGTGTATAACTCGCTTATCCGCGATCGAATCTCACAAAGGTTCGCTTATGGTAAAAACAGAAATTGTAACAGCGTGTATTTGTACGGCAAGGAGTAGTCGGCCGTACGCTTTGTACTTGCAGCGCTCAAGCTGCACATTGCGTATAACGCGTCCTATGCTTACGCAAGACAAATAGGCACGCTTATGCACGTTACAAATTGGATACGAATTCTGCGCTTGTAACTCCGAGACTTTATATCGGCTTGTCCTGAAAATAGAGCTCGCACTCTGTGTTTTAAGCGTTGGAAATACGCGTGCGATTGAACAAATGGAAAAAACAATCGATGTATTTAAACGATATCTTTGATCCTCAAATCATCTGTGATTTATGTCTATATCTAAACTAAATATAAACCAAACTAAATATCTGTATTTAAATTAAATAGCAAAGCGGCTGTTGATTTTCTATAGAATGCATGGGTGGCAAAAAGCGAATTAGCAGTTTCGAATTAAGTTTCGACTCGGTCGTGAGTCATGTTCAGGTTATCTCTCTAATCAGTGACCCAGTCACTCATCTGTCGGCCATCTTCGATTCATCTTCTGTACTTCGATTTCGATTTATTGTATAATATCATATTTAGGAAATTGAAAGAGGTAGAAAAATACATAAATGCAAACATCGATACGGCGTGGAATTACACGAATTTTAATTAATAATATAACATATTAATATCGATTTATTAATATATTTCCGCTCGATATAGCGGCAAGAACTTCTTCACTCGAACGAAGAGACTCGAAAATTCGTGTAATTCCACGCCGTATCGATGTTTGCATTAACGTATTTTCCCGCTTCTTTCAATTTGCCTTAATTTTTCAATTATCTCAAGATTATTTAGCAGGAGGTTCTTTTGACGGTGGCTGTACCGTGATGCACCGTAAGTGCTGCCGCGTATGCAAGGTGCAACTTCCCCCTTACGATCCTCCGGCATCTCAGCGATATTGTTTTGTTATTGTATTAGCATCCGCAATCGCGATTCTTATTCCGGCGGTTAACAGGATTCGGATAAAATGTCGTTTCCTTAATGGAACGGAGGTGTACGCCGATTTTTGATCGCGATAAGTAATATCGCGATTCGTTAGTTAAATTCCAATTTAGATAACGTATATATTCCCCGGGGCTCCATCGGCCGATTCAAAAGTCGGATCGAAATCGCCGACACGCTTCGATGGAGCGCGATTACCAAAGATCGTGTAGATTTTAATTTCGCGCGATGTGTACAGCGTGCGCGAAGGGAAAGGACGATGATTTCGACAAATTGCTCCCCCGTGATGTCTGCGAGCTTGAAAAATATATACTGTTGCAACTCGTCATATTTGAGCGCGCGTATCCGGGAAATGGAAACGTTGTGTCATTCGTGTACTCGTAATGTTATATCTACAAAGTTGCTTTGTTTAGAAAAGTGTACGGGGTGACACGAGTATAATTCTGATATAGAGTCAAACGAGACATATATGGTGAATATGAAAAACTGCGCGTGAAAAATGATCGCTGGGTGTAGATCCAAGTGCTGTAGTTTTGCTTTATCGTAATAAATCTGAAATTATCCGACAAAACATCGTGAAAAGATTAAAAAACTGCGTGACGAAATCGAGAAAAAATATTCTACTCTAGAATATAAGACAAAAATGCAATCGCAAATAAAACATATTCCACGATTATTTATATTTTATTCAATTTTTAGCCATTAACCACAGCGTTTATTCATCCTAGACATTATTTTCTCCTGCATGCATATCGCATTAAAAAGAGGAAACGATGAGGGGTATTTGATAAATATTCGTGAACACGGTCCTTCAAATTTGTATCCGTGTCACGCTCTTACCAATTTTCGTTACCATAAATAAAAGCTACCAGTAGAGATAAAAGCCACAGGTACAAGAAGTATAAAGCTTTTTAAAAAGCGACGAGAAGTAAATTGCGCTGCTTCCGATTTTTGGCAAGCCTACTTGGCACGAATGACCGACGCTGGTTACAGAAGTGCAAGAAAAACGAGGGAAAGAAAACGGTCGACCTCGCACCACGGTTCGTACGAACGTGCACGGATCGGATACCGTGGCTTAATACTTAGACTCGGAGGAAACACGACAGGCAAGAAAAGCGACAAGCGCAAAAATAAGCACAGAAAACGCGAACACGGAGTACACTCGAGTTATCGTAATAAATCCGGAGCCACCAGGAAGAATAAGCACCGTGCGTGCAACACGGTGGAAACTCGCGTGACTAATACCCAGCCCCGAAAGAGTATCAGGAGTTAAGAAAACGACGAGCGAAGAAACGTAGAAAATCCCTAGGAAGGGCCAGCACGGACGGACTTGTCGGTTATAATTATACATAAATCATAAAAAAAAGAGGGAAAAGAAAAGAAAAAAGAAAATGAATGACTAAAGGAAAAAAGGGTAAAAGAGAAGGAGTAAATAGAATTACAAGGAAAAGTAAAAAAAGAAGAGTATAAGCTGCAAAATACAAGATGCAAAAAAAAAGCAAAATGAATGACTAAAAGAGAAAAAGGGTAAAAGAGAAAGGAAAAGTAAAAAAAGAAATATATAAGCTAGAAAATACTAGATGGAAGAAAATAAGCAAGATCCCAAAAGAAATATTTTTTCAATAAATATCTAGTTCCAATCCCCTATTCACCCAAATCAAATGTTCTTGCCAGGAAAATATTAAAATATTATATTAAGAAATTATATTATAATCTAAAATAAAAGAAATTGATTATAAAGAAATTATATTATAATTTAAAATAAAAGAAATCTATTATAAAGAAATTAAATTATGATCTAAAATAAAAGAAATGTATTATAAAGAAATTAAATTATAATTTAAAATAAAAGAAATGTATTACAAAGAAATTAAATTATAATATAAAATAAAATAAATGTATTATAAAGAAATTAAATTATAATATAAAATAAAAGAAATCTCTTATAAAGAAATTACATTATAAATAAAAATATTATATTATACGGGAAATGGAAAAGGCAAGAGAAACGGAAAATAAAAGAGAAAAAGAGCGTGCAAAAGGAGAAGGAGCGAGAAGTAAGGAGTACGAGAAGTGGCGGGACGCGTGCGAGTGAGCGAGGCTCCACCGAAAGGGCGCCCCAGCCGAGGTGCAGGACGATAAATCAAAAGTGGCGCAAGGTAGAGGTACCCTCCACGGTTCCTGGCGACCCATTTGGCACGAAGGGACAACGCTCGGCGTGGAAGGGCAGAAAACGACAGAAGGTCGTAGCACGGGCTCGTAGCACGGGTTCGTGCGAGGGTGTACGGATCGTGTCAACGATACCGTGGATTTACGGCGGTCACCGAGCGAATCCATTTGTTTCATCTGCATCTGCTTAGCACGCTAATGCTGCCTTCTTCGTATTCCTCCTCATTCCGCTAGCGGAGCGACGTGTCCGCCTGAGCCTAGGCGCTCTCGATCCGGTCGAGGCACGCCGAAGATTAAGATGGACCGCCGCCCCGAGGCCGACAAAAATACCTTATGGCGGAATGCCACGAAAAGTCCTCGAATGGAACGCTTCCTCTTCGATGCTCGAGGCTTTCCAGCTCGAATCACTGTTGTTTGGTGAGCAAAATTGAATTTTGAGGAGAAAAAGGAAGGGGTTTTGAGGAGTAAGGAAGATGCCACATGGTATTGTTGGGCTGGAAAGGGTTAAGTTGGTGAATCCGGTGATCGGGGATTGCTTGGAAAAGTCGTACAGCTTTAGAGAATTGCAGGTTTGACGTTGCAAGAAGCAATGCGCTGACTCACGAGAGAAACTCGTTAGTCCGCGCCTCCGTGGCTTTTGCGAACGGTATTTGCAGCTTGTTGCTGTAACAATGGCAGTGATATTAGCGCGATATAAATGTTATTTTAGATGCTCGAGGAGGTTTGGAATATAAGAGAAATTTATGAAAAGTAGGTGGAGATGTTTGAGTACATTTGAGTAGAAGAACTGTCATTGTGGTTTTTTTTAGTTAAAAAGTGTTTTCAAAGTTATTCTATTACAAAAGCACCGTTTATCGATTCGTGCAGGTGGACGTGAGTGTAAGTACACTGTTGATATAAAAAATCATACTATCAATATTCACTGTGAAAGCCAGATAAATCGAAAGTTTTTTACGAAGCTCCAAACTCGGATAAATCGCCCCTGAAAATTTCAATTACAAATTTTAATTAAATCCAAAATAATTTTTACAGCTGAAGCAAATAAAAAATGGGGATACAATTCTTCCTCTTAATCGAAAATCGACATTATCCCTACCATCATTCCGCGTCATTAATTTCGAATATTCATGTTCGATTTTCCGACACTGCCATATTTAATTTTATCACGTTTATTCTCGGACTATAATTCATCCAGGTTCTTAGCTTGCCGCTGAAAAAGATAATTCTGTGCATATCCTGCTTGTCAGGAGTCAGCTTTATACGTGATTATATCAGCAATAAATACCAGAGGTCTATTTTATAGTCGTCAATATTATCTCGATATAGAATCTAAGATTGACGCGATCTACATTCGTCGGTAATGTAACGGTGATCGGTGCCGATCATGCTAACAGTAAATTAATATTTCGTGTGTATGGCCTAGGGATAATTACAAATCCGGACGTTTCGCCATTATAATCAGTTATCTAAATTATACCTTCGCGGGCGGCTCCTGATTTCCCAGCGGATCGAGTAACGGTTCTCGGTCCCGAAAGAGAGCGATTGTAAGTACATCTAATTACAGGCAAAGGAGCATAGTCGAATGATCGGGGAAACGGTTGTAAACGAGTATGAAAATCACACGACGCGAAGCGTGATGAATGCGCGTGCAGTGCCAACGTATTCATAAGTGCAACAAACGTTGATCGAGCAATGTATCCTGTCGGGAAGTGCATAAAATAAAATATACAGATTTAAGGTATTATTTTATATCACCTTCTTCTCGAAATTATGCCAGCAACGCGAAAGCCCGCCAATACTGTAAATCAGTACAAAAATTTGAAAGTTGTATACGTCCACGTGTAACCGGTTGAGGACCGTGTAATGGATTCTCGGTCTCATTCGCAAGCCGCACGTGGAAATTTATTTCTAAAATCGACACATCATTCGTACAACATCGAGTAATTGCTACATTATCATTTAACATGAAGACCTGGTATAGCAATTTGTTGCGCTGCGGTTCGTTCGATAACTTGTCACCGTCGGCCCATAATTCCTCCCTGATCAACGATTCCTCAAAAGACGCGACTATTATATAAAAAGAAAAAAAAAGAAAAACTACCTCTCTTCCGATACCAAACGTCTTCTCGAGGATACAAGATAAACGGAGCTCCGCAAGGATCCTAAACCGCGCGTGAAATAGAGCAACTCGATATTTACGCCTGGTAATTGTTATTTATTGGGCAGACGGTTTATCTATGTTCGGAGCTCCTGTTTCTCCGTTGGAGTTTGATAACGCGCAGAGAAAAAAGGATCGCATACCTAATTGTGGGGGGAGGGAAAAAGGAAGAAGCCGAGCAGGAGGAAACGGCGGGACGTTCGAGAAAAACTCGAGCGGTATAACTCGTCGATACCCCTTTCGAGCCATGAGTAATGAGCGTGCGCTGGGCGCTTATCGCTTAACATTACCCGGAGATTTATGCATTTTTCTTATCGCAACCACGATAATTAATGCAGAAGGATATGTCACGCTACTTCTATTTTCACGTCAGCCGACAATAAGCAGCAATAAACAAGCGTGCTGCAGCGTCCGCGCCTTTGCAACGTTGTCGGCCGAATTTGCATATCTCAATCAGTTCCTTTAGCGAATATCGACCGAGGGCACGGCTTAACACTATACGTTGTGTCACGCGGTAGATTTACGTAGGTATTGTGTTATACAAAGAAACCTCGTTTCCCGCGTAATTCAATAAACAGTGTACACCGTACTATCGGAGCCAACGACTTAATCGAACAGCATTAAAATGTAATGTCCTCAACGATTCTGGATGGATAGTATTATGGATATTATACTATAAATTCTAAAGTTTAGGAGGGATTAAATTGCGTGTATACATTGAGATCGCGCCTGTAGAGAAACGTAGACCTTAATTACCTTCGTTGCGTGTCAATTTTGCACGGGACAATGCGCGCTGCAAAAACGCGCGTTTAGTGATAGCATCTAGAGGCGAAAGCGAGGAAGTCTTTGGCAAAGTCAGACAAACCGAAGACGCGTCAAGAATGGTTTTATATCCTATACTAGGTTCTATATAACCTTCATTGATTTCATATATTCCTTTTCGAATATCAACCAGTCCTCCGTGGTATCCACGATATATTCTAAGGCGTCACGTGGAAAAATTACACAAGGAACTAATAGACGATACACGAATAGCTGTCAGTAAAACATAATTTTCCCCAACTCTCGAGCTCTTCACTGAGAGTCACGAAAATTAAGTAATGTTCAGCAAAAATTAGACAATGTGCACGATCCACACGAAATTAGACACAAAACACGCATCAATGATGACTCTATATATATTTTAAAGTACATCCATGTCATCGAGCTTCAAATACTTCATCCTTTCGTATATCAACCAGCCCTCCCTGATTCCCACGATATATTTCAAGGCTTCACGCGGAAAAATCCGAGGTACACTCGGGGCTAATGGAGGATACGCGAATGGCTGCCAGTAAAGCACAATTTTCCCCAACTCCCGAGCTCTTCACGGAGAGCCCTGGCTCGTTGCCCTTTATCTTTCGACACGAGTACGCGCCACGAGCCTGGCTCGTTATACGGCCTCAAAGAGTTAACCAGTTCGTTATCGGGCGAAACGCTGCGCGCCTTCCTCGAGGAAGAGGAAGGAGGCTGAATGCAAGGTGAGCACCGCGATGCACCGGGTTTTATCGCGCGTTGCACGGGTAATCGTCCCCTGGCAAGAACTTATGATTCCACCGTTTCCATCCTATCGGCGATTTTCTTAGCAACTTTACGCCGCCCTGCTCTCTGAATAAGGACCCTCCTCTCGCGCCAACCGGATCGTCCGCTCTTCCCCCGGGAAGCGTCATGCATTCACCGCCGAAATCGGACCGACTTGTGTTTTATTCATTAAAGCAATGGTCTGCGGGTCTTTTCTTTGGCGCGCATCTCCAAGAGAGAAGAAATAAACGACGCGTACTCCGGATTGATTAAGCAGAAGTCTATGGTAATTGGTATTTTGAAGAGGATATGAGGTCTTATGGAATGTCACGGAAAAGCTGTTGCTGCAGATTATTTTTATTATTACATTTTATTATTTATTATATTTATTTTTATTATAACACACTTATTTTTTGTATTAATCTTTAATGAGAATAATAGGCTTGCATTTGTTAAACGAGCTCTGAAAATGGTGTTCTGATGCTATTTGACACTGTGATACGAAGATCTGGTTACAAGTTTAATTTATTACGATATTTAGTTTCTTATTATTTTTTTTTCTACAGTTAGGCTTTTAGACACTAGGATACTCTAGTAATAATATATTGAAAGCCCCCATTTTGGAGACCATTGCGTTAAAGTCCGAGGCGCGACGATCGGAAATCGAAACTCGTCGAAAGGATCTCGAGGTTCTTTAGCTTTGGAATATTGCGCCGTGAAATTACGGGAAGTTAAGTGCAGCATGATGCATCGATATGTGTGTACACGGATTAAACGTCGTTAGGTCTTTATTATCCTCGTGAAATTGGCTGGAAAGTAAGAACGGAGAGTCTCCGCGCTGGGGCATGAAAGACGTGTTCATGAAAGGCGCATTGACGACGTGCATAAGCGATGACGCAGCACTCCTCGCGCAGCGTCTAGCTATCAGCTTAGTTAACACTCATCACTACCACATTTAACAGCGTTCTTCTTGGGAAATATTTAACAAACCAACTTCCAGATTTGCTCGATGCTTATTCCCGCCTATCACGGACTCGAGAATCGAGGTAAGTTTATTCCAAGGTAAAGTCAGGCAGGGATAAATCGACGCAGGAATTGATCACGCAGGTTTTTCACATTAAATTCACCCTTTCGCAAATGGACTTTACCCTTTTGCGAAACAAATTGACCCTTTTGCAAATAGAACTCACCTTTTTGCGAATGAAATTCACCCTTTCGCAAAAAAATTCTCCCGTTTCCCAGTGGAATTCCATTTCAAACAGCTGAGTTTGTTTCGCAAAAAGCTGAATTCCATTTGCAAACGGCTGAGATTGTTTAGCAAAAGGGTGAATCCAATGTGAAAAACCTGTAGCGAGAAGGTAGGCGAGCGCAATCGCGAGGGTACACCGAGAAGCAGGCGTTAATGCCCACCGCGCTCTCCCTGAGCGCGCAATCTTTCTGGACGGGTGAAAAAGGGTTAGACCGATAACCCGAATACCCGCAAAAAGTCGTGGCATGCACTACGGAGGCTCGAGTATAAAGTCTAACAAGCGAGGAGCTCGTATGAATTACAAGGTACGTTATAGTTACTGCCGCCATTTTTCCCCGGCGCCGAGTCATTCTCTCGTTAACACCTTCTCGTTAACACACCTTCTCTCCTTCCCTCCGCCAGCCCTCGCGCTCGCTCTCGCTCTCTCGCACTCCCTCCCAGTCCCATCCTCGTCCTCCCACTTCCTCGCTCTTCCTCGCTCCTTCTCTCTCCCTCGCTCGCCCCCTCCCCTCCGCCCTTCCCCTTCCCCACCCCCCACCCCCCCGAGTTTACTACGCGCGCACTCTTTCCTGCCGGCACCTAATGCAATGCAAATTCAAGGGCCGCCATTGAGATATCATATCGGCCCGCGGGGACTCGGCCCGGCCGGATAATGTCCCGGCTGAGCGCGACTGAAAATTAACAGTGTTGTTTATCGCCGCAATAATATACGAATGAAGGTGCGAGTGGCGTTACTCTTAACGCCGTGCCGCGGATGTTCTTCCTAGTTCCTCTCTCTTTCTCTCTTTCCCTTCCCTGTCTCGCTGACTTACTATCTCTGTCTCTCTCCCCCTTTATCACTGTCTTTCTCTTTTTCTATGTCTGACTTTCTCTCTCCCTCTCTCTGCCTAGATGTCTGACTATCTCTGTCTCTCTCTCTTTTTCTATCTCTGACTTTCTCTCTCTCTCTCTCTCTCTCTCTCTCTCTCTCTCGCTCTCCCCTCTCTCTGTCTAGATGTCTGACTACCCCTGTCTCTCTCTTTTTCTATGTCTGATTTTCTCTCTCCCTCTCTCTGCCTAGATGTCTGACTACCCCTGTCTCTCTCTTTTTCTATGTCTGACTTTCTCTCTCCCTCTCTCTGCCTAGATGTCTGACTATCTCTGTCTCTCTCTCTTTTTCTATGTCTGACTTTCTCTCTCCCTCTCTTTCTCTCTCTCTGCCTAGATGTCTGACTACCCCTGTCTCTCTCTTTTTCTATGTCTGACTTTCCCTCTCCCTCTCTCTGCGTAGATGTCTGACTATCTCTGTCTCTCTCTTTTTTTATCTCTGACTTTCTCTCTCTCTCTCTCTCTCTCTCTCTCTCTCTCTCTCTCTCTCTCTCTGTAGCTGCAGTCCTCCAGGAACGACGAGGCCGATAACTCACGACAATCGCCGTTTCGAGGCACCCTTTTTTCCCTGGCCGCGTGTGACGAGAACGAGGATCTAGTTAACGCACCGTGGAGCCCGGAGAGCGCGAGGCTTTCCCGAACGACATGACGATGCCGAGGCAGGCGCGAAATCTCACCGGGGATCTGCGAGAATTATTTTAGAGCGAGCGTGAATTGGCCGAGCCTGTTTCGGAGGAGGCATGTGTTCACGCGCTCGGAGTATTTGCGTGGCTTTGAAGGGGAGTTGACGGTTTAAGGGTATTCTGCGTTTATAAACGCGGAGATCGTGCCAAATGAGCTTAGAATTCGGTGCCAAAAATGAATTTAAAAAAGAAAAAATGTAGGAATCTGACGATAAGTTTGTTCCATTCCGTAGGTTAACCTGTATATTATTTAATGGTTGATCGTTGAAAAGAAGTGAGCGAATGTAAGGATCTGAGAACGATTATAGTATTTTCAAGAAGCTCCAAAAAGGTGTACTTATGTTTAAATATTTTTTGTAGAATTTTCAAATTTTGCACGCTAAACGTTCATCACGCTGACTTGAGTCTTCCCGGATGGCTACCATAAGATCGTAAAATCCTAATACTCGCATCAAACTTTATTACCGTGCATTAGCAATCTCCTTTACGATCTTCGTTTTTGATCGAATACAAAATCAGTACATAGGAGACACGTTGTGATCGAAATTAGAATTCAAACCATAATCAGCATCCGACGGCGAGTGTCGAGGCCATCGCGCCTGCCAGAACAGGTTACTCGATGTTCCTTAAGCAAAGCAGCCTCCGATCGTGGATATCAATACATCGATCCGACTCACTTATGACCAAACTCAATTACCAGATGATCGTCTCAATCCGTCGATTGCGATAAAGACGAGGCCCAACATCGCTCCTTTGCGGATTATCTCGTTGAGCCCATAACTTCGATCGCGATACAACGAAATAAAGATCCATACTCGGATACTCTCTCTACTCCGATAGGCAAACCTACATCTGGGATTCCATCCACTTTGACGGACACACGTCGTTCCTCCCTTCTCCTCGCGCACTTAGGACGTTTCCCCCCCCTTCAAAGTTCAATACCATCGAGGAATACCAAGGAGCAATCTCCGCAAAATCATTTATCATGAAACCGCGTTATTGCGCTCCCCCTCGATTTGGTATTCGCCTCAGCCATTGCGCAACTAAAGCGTACGTAACGCGACCGAATTTGCATGGAGAAACGCCGCGTCAGTGGCAAATTGGGTTCTTAAGGAAGCCTCGAGTGCTTCCTGGGAGGAAAGTATCTGGTCTTGGGATCGTTCGCAAAAAGATATTTCGGTTCATGGGAACGCGCGGCTATCGCGGCCCGATAACGCGCCTCCGAGCCCTGAATAATTTTGCATATATCGGCCTAAAGTCACGTACAGCTTCCGTTGGCTATTAACTTGCCGCAACGAGTCTCAACTCCCGAATGGTTCGAGGCTACCGAAAATCGTGATAAGCTGCCTGGCCACCGAGAAAAATCGGATAATCGCCGACGCACGATGCCGGGGATAAGGGAGCGAGCAAGCTCGGTCATTTTCAGATGATCTCACGGATCGGCATTAAGATCCTCAGCGATTCGGCCCGATAGAAAATCCGCGATGATCCCTATCTAAGCTTGATTGGAATTAAATTATAGTGCTTTCCCGATCGGGCAATCGTTATCTCGCTCGGCGATTAAGAATAGCTAATCGCCGCGGATTAACCCCTAGCCACAGCGATTGCCTCGGACTCGTAAGTAACATACTGGTTGGAATTATTTTTCGGTAAACGATACCTCCGCTCGACAGAGTAAACAAGCTTCATAAATATAACAGGGCTTATTAGGGCTTTCGCGACTTTTTATGCACCCGCGGGTGATCAGGCTGTTCTAAGTGCGGGGATGGAAATAGAAAGTAAACTCTGTAAATGGAGGAAAACACTGTAAATTAAGCAGATGTTATTATGGTTTGCTCGATTTTATATGCGCCCACGAGTAATCGGCCTTCTGCTAAATATGGGGGTAGGGATAATGGGGAAGCGTTTATCGATATAGATAAGATGCCGCTGCGGATCGCGTGGATTAATTTCAGGCTTGATAGGCGGATATTTTAGACTCCTGACTTTGTATCGTAGCAGACTTTGTATTCCAAGAAGGCGAAATATTATCTGATTTTAACAGAATTGTATGGAAATACGTGGAGCGTAGGTTTTCCAATAATCGAACAATGAATCTTAGACTACTTTGTCTGAAAATTCATCGCACTAAGTATGTATGAGGATAAAATAAAGAATTCGCAAGACTTAATGGTGTTATGCTGAACAAGAGACGACGATAATTTTAGTATAAGGAAACACTTATTTTATTTTATTCAAATAACTAACTTAATTATATATACAAGGATACACTCAAATCTAGCATCAATTATCGGACACAGTGTTTCGATATAGACAACAGCTATGTTAAAGTATTATCAAGGTTCACAATACAAAACTGTACATAGTCTACAATAGATTTCTTTCTCTCTTCAAAATGGTTCGAGTTTTATGCCCATGTACGTACCACCCCGCTTAATGAAATGCCCCCACACGTTCGACGAATCGTCGATCGTCCTTTTAAGGACAAAAGTTTCTCCTTCGATAACGTCGTTCTTACAGCGACCGTGCGATTCCTTAAAAATCCATCGAGCAGGGAAAATTTCAATCGTCCCCCTGGCCGTCCTGCATTCGTTTAACGAACGACGACTTTATGATTCGTTACGAGCTTCTTTCGACGCCCTCCCGGCGATCAAAGCCTCGTTCTTTAATGCGCGAAGGGATAATAAACGCGAACGACGAGCATGTACAAGAGATTATTTTACGAGGAAAGAAGAGTTATTGCGCGCGGCGTGAATGGTAATACTATGTCGTGACCGTAGAAGGTACATCGAGAATTAAGAGCTGTAGCTCTTGTTAAGGAAGTAACGTCTTTACTTCTCGACGTATCTCTCGCATGCTCCTGCTGAATTTTAATTCACCTACCGTGTCCAATACGAACGATCGTCCCAAAATCGATTTCTCAAAGGCAAGCCGGTTATAGAAATGTACTCTTGTCTCCACGCTGTACATCAACGCGTGCAAAAAAAAAACAGATCGCCATGGATCTAATTTTCAAATCATAAATCTTCTTGTATAAAATCGTAACAACCTCTCGAGTCTAAAAATACTGCCTAAATATCAATTAAACCCAACTTTATATATACCATAATATAAGTGTATTTAAACATCGCGTATAATAATCAACTCTACACTAAACACTCTCCAAATTTCAATAATCATTTCCATTACGAATCTCACTCTCTTATCATCAATTTTCCAAATCCTTTCCTACGCCGTTAAATTCTTTTTCGATTCAACACCTTTCCTGTCTCCTCCAAACAATAACCGATCCGCAAATCCCTTCCTGGTCCCCGCGTTCTCCTCGAAATCACATCCAAAGGTGCGCGAGGAGGATGGAGAAAATCGTGGAACCCTGGGTTCGGCAGGAGGAGAGCGGAAGGGGGAAGCGAGCTGGCGAAGGCGTTTATCGAGTCGCTGCTGTTCACTGCGCGTGCGGGACCCACGGGTCGCGAATTAATGTCGGATAAATGGCAGGAAAACACAGCGAGATTCACTACGCGATATCCTAATTGCGGGATATGAGGTGGTAGGCCGGTAATGCGGATACCGACGTGAATACAGCCCGATGGAATATGACCCCGTGGTAGTGGCCCGCCCTCGGGCATCTTAATTACAATAATTAGTTCTCAACCTGGTGAACCGTTCACTTCGCGCGGCTCTTACGTACCACTTAATAACTCCCGAGGGGGATAGGAGCCGTGTCAAAAGTACCTCCATGCTGTTCCACCGTGTTGCTCCGACGGTAGTATCTTTTACTCCCGATCTTTTTCATCCTCCCCTAATAACCCCAGGAAAACGCTCTTGAGTTGACCATCGGGACTTTTGAATGACGGCTCAAATGAGATGGGTCTTAATAGGATAACCTCTGTAGGAGGATACTTGCGGGATGTACGATGGCAAATATTTAATTCCGCCACCCGCGCACTACCTCCATGATACCTTTATGAATCGCGGACACCTTGAATACACTGAGTGGAATTCAGGGATCAAGAGCCCGTGTGGATATATCCCTGTTTTGCTGAATAAATTATTGAACGAACAATGTTTGTTCCTCTCGATCTGCACGTGCCTATTAATCGCGCGTTTAGTTGCGTTCAACATTATCGGATAATACGTCGATGAAGTCGCGTATTTATCATCGAAGCGCGCTAGACGCGGAATCACCATTTGATCCGTGTAAGCGAGGAACAAACGGCATTGAAACGTCCGTTGAGAGTCGATTTATCAATCTACGCATTTAACCGTAAATTACTAACCGATCAGCCTAATGCCGGACCACCGGCTCATAGTCCTGAACCGGTTCCATCGACTCCCTGCTTTAACCCAAGCTCAACCCACGTCTAACCCAGGCCTAACCCTTTCGCCTTCCCTCATACCGTGAACCTGCATACTTAACCTGGAGGAGCGAAGGCCTCGAAGCTCAGTGACCCAGCTCACGGCTTCTCGTACCGAGACCTGGAGATTAATGTGTCGACCTTAAAGCACGCGTGCCGAAGTTTAATAATACATTCCGCACCGATGTCCATCTCGTTGAATACCTAATTAAGATAACTATTTGGATAATCGTTTTGTATCGAATGCAATCGTTGTTATTGATATAATGTAAGAACATAATGCACGTTGGTTTATCGATGATTGCAATTTGACGGCACGATTCAAGTGCTTTTTTTACTTCAAATCGATAGATATTTCAAATCCTAATTTTTATTTTGGGCGTGAAGTTACGGATCGCTGTTCATCGTGTTCGATTCGATAATAAGAATTCATCGTACTCTCAGTGATTCTTTCTAAACAGACCTTCCTGTTGCTTCGACAATTGGTAGATTATTGTCGAAATACTTTGCTAGTCGCGCTTTTTATATCGCCATACCGAAGGTGAACTTGCCAGTATTTAAACGCTCCGATTCAAACCGATAATCTGCCTCGATAATCGGTTACGCGAAGTCAGGATTCCGACTTTGAATAGCGCGTTGGTTGTGACGTTTGAACGGAGATTTGTGCGCGAAGGTTCCG
This sequence comes from Ampulex compressa, assembly GCA_038496175.1. Classification (NCBI taxonomy): domain Eukaryota; kingdom Metazoa; phylum Arthropoda; class Insecta; order Hymenoptera; family Ampulicidae; genus Ampulex; species Ampulex compressa. The sequence continues at coordinate 19,125 of JBCFXI010001761.1, forward strand.
AAGTCGGCTAATGGGACGATTAAAGAGACGTGGCATATGAGCGAATGGCCAATTTAATTCGTTACGCGCGGCCTATACGGGATGTCGGACAACGTGTCGCAAATTACTTATAATTAGCATGCGGCATCATCGAAGACTGACATTTACGGGAATCGTAATTCTTGGCCGAAGGAGCCCCCCGCGGAAAACGTTTCAATTCCAATGAAGCCGCATTGCGACACAATGGGACAATGGTATACGAGTAGGCTGAAACGCTCGTCGGCACGTCCTTTTGCGGCTGGAGCGGTAAAAGAGTGATTGAAAAATTGCCTTTACTTCGAGCACGAAGCGTCACGCTTTGTGCCAGTTTCTCCAACGTACGTCGCGAAAAAAATATCACGCACCGTTTTGACGAATGCTGAAAAATAGGGAAGCGATTGGAGAGCGTAAAAACATCGCTTACCTTGCTAAATATCAATTATCGAAGAATCAATGACGACTACTCACTTGTCGAGTTTAGTATTGTAAGCGTGCTGTTGAAATCTCTCTGAAAATTCCTGTTATTCTATGCAAACTTATGCGTTTATAATGATTTTTGTGGCAATGCATTCGAATTGCTGTAAGGATTAAATATGTATTTCTCTTCAAAATTTCTATGTTATATTCAAAGTATATCGACTTTTATGTAAAGCTATTTTAAATTGATTGCTTTGTTGTAAAGCCTTCTATTAAATCTTGCGTATTTAATAATTAAGAATATATAGGCTGATGATGATTAGTGAAATAGATAAGAATTATTAGAAACGCATAACGACGTCGATTTTAATTTTCAAATTCGCGCGGTGTTAATACAAAATATATTCATCGTAAACTTCACATAGTAGTTAGTTAATGGGTTAATCAATTCATTATGTGGGTATAAGCTATCGATTGAATTTCCAGGGAGCAAAAACTGACAGGGCTATTAATTACAAATCGATCGATACCTGGCCAGGATTTGCCACAATCGATCGATGCTGATCCATTAAGACGTCGAATGGCTCCTATTTCCTACAATGCCGCCATGAGCACATAAAACACCTCGTTTGCTATGGAAACTGCTTTCTCGTAAAATTTATCGTGTAATGCGACAAACCAGATACGTTTTCACGCGCCAAATGATTATCGAAATAAGCTTGGGTAATATTCTAGCCGTAATAATGTTTGACCTGCTAATGTTCGAATAATTTTCCATCACTGGTTTCGAGGAAATGAATTTGTAGGATACGATATTTCACCTTAGCGCGATTTTCTTTTTTATAAAAAATGTATACACCATTTAATACAACTATTATTGGGCTATAATTATTATTGGTTCTATTTTCTCATTCAATATTTATGATTTTTATCATTTTCGCTTAAAAATTTTCAAAACAACATCATTCTGTAGTCATTACTCTACTAATATAACTATAAGGTACAATTTTTATATAATACATCTTATGCCATTGACAGTACCTCATTATCGAGCTTTCCTCAGCAATTTCACTGCACATCTTTACAAACCCAATCATGTAACCTACAAACTATCCCTCCATGATCGACAAGAAATAGAAAAAAAAAGTTTTCCACGAAAATGACATTCCGTTTGTTTTTCCTAGAAGCCAACGTTTCAAAATTGGTCCTAACCGAAGATGCTTACAGAGATTCCGGAGGGGCGCCTTTGAGGGTTAAGATCAGCTTCCTTAATTTTCCGACGATGGAGATTATGGAATGCAATCGAGTGATCGAGGAAGATTCGTTTTTCTTTGAATTCGAAGCTGGTCAGTCGCGACACTTTTCCATGCAGCCCCAGGATCTGTTTGCAAGGATGAAAAAAAACCCTGTCAGCTTCGGCGTCTTCAGAGCAGGCGACAGTTTTCCCATCTGTCACGTCATTACGCCCCTTAGCGGTTGCGCATGTGACTTGGTAAAGTGTATTTTCACCCTATCCTTACACCTAATTAATACAAAATTTCACATTCACACAATAGTCATGTACACATACTCGTTATATACAAGTATTGCGTATAAATTCAAGTATGGTATACAAATAGGTGCATATGCGAATAAGTCTATATGATACACTTGTCGCTATCCTTTCCTTACTAGCAATTAATAAAAAATTTCAGGTTAATAGATATATACACAAACTTTTTATGCACAAGTATCACGTATAATCTCAAGTATTGTATACGAATAGACACATATACGAATAAGTCCATATGCTATACTCATCACCATTTTTTCCTTACTCCCAATTGATAAAAAATTTCAGATTAATAGATATATACTTATATTTCTTATGCACAAGTATTACGTATAAATTCCAGTATTGTATACAAATAGATGCATATACGCATAAGTCCATATGCTACACTTATAACTACTTCCAAGAGATCAAAAATTTCAGATTTATACATATATACGCATACTTCTTATGCACAAGTATTGCGTAAATGTTTGAAGTATTGTACATCGATCGATGTATATATGGATATGACTGTAAGTATATACATATGTATGTAGGGGTCTATGTCCATCGAAGAGTCGTCTCCTTTTACGTTCAAAGGGCCATTCGATCTCCTCGACCCAGGAGGTAACTTTGCTGGACAGCTGGGGATCGACGTAAGCGTCACCAACATGGGCAGGTACCTTCACATAATACAACTGATTTCCATTCTCGTTTTTCTCCCTTCTCCTTCCTTTTCTTAGCGATCCTAGCCGATATGACGTTTATCAATGTTAATTTTTTCCTTTCTGTGCATCGAAGAAATTTTACCTTTTACGTCAGATTTTATTCACAATATCGTGAAAAGCATGCTGCGTGCTCAAGGTTCAGAAGTTAAAAGTTTAGATGACGTTTGACGTGGACAAGAATTATGTTAATTTTTTAAAATGAGATTATAGCCATTGCATATTTTGTACGTTAACTTGTAACTTTTGCGATAACATTGTGCAGTTTTCTTAACGAATAGTGTCGTGTAAATGGTAGTATGACACACTAAAAAATAATAGTTTTGATATGTATTATGTAAGTTGGATTCAATGCATATTAAATATCCGTTTAATCTCCTGTTATCATTTTTGTTACGCAGGTTTATTATCACACAGTATGCTTTAGCACGGGGATACTTCGTTTTAAAAAAGGATTCGAAGGCAGACGAGCTTGAGTGCCGTCGCAAACAATCCTCGCTTACAAATTTGACTAGCAGAGGATTCAGGAAAGGCGATGGTGTGGATATCGTAAAAAATCTGATGAAGGATATCGCGGGAATTAGCCCAGTGTCCGAGCGACTCAGTTTTGGCAGACCTCCACCAAAACCACCGCTGATTCCACTAGTAGATCCGCAAGTTGTGCAGGAGCCAATCAAGAGGATTGTCTTGGAAAAGAAACAGAAGAAAAAGAAACGAAAAAAATAACGTTTAAAGAGTTTGGTCATTTTCAATTAAGTATCTTTAACACCAATATTACTAAGATTTCTAATTGTCATTTTAAACAATCAATATACCATGACACTGATTTACGAATAAATCCATGCTGCTCTACCTTTTCTCTCAAAGCTATCGAGTAAAAAACAGTTACTATATAAAATAAAAATAAAAAATATACAACACTTTAAATAATACAACATTGTCATATAATCTTGCTTTATACACAAAATATATAATACATAAGGTACACAAAAACACATGATTCAAAATTCATCTTGATAATTCTTCACATTACCATGACGCACAAACTTGATTTCAATAGAAACACAGTCACACCTAGTCGCTCGTGTATTCTCATAAATATCCGATAACAAGAAGCGCAGCTCATTATCAATCAAATGGCTTATTATCAATCAAATTACCTATTATCAATCAAATGGCTTATTATCAATATTTAAATCAACACATTCCAATATCCGAAGAATCAACATATTTAAACAACATATCCCAATATCAGAAGCGTAACCAAAAAGCTATACTCTCCTCAAAGTAGCCTTCCTTTCACTCGAACCTTCGTTAAGAAAGCGCAAACAGCGTGGCATTAAACAAAGCGTAATACTAATACTCAATAGCCGCCTTGTATTTAACCTTGTCAGGATGCTTCTCACGCGACTCCTCGATGATCATTCGAGCACTCAATTATACATTTCCTCGTGGATGATTTGGTAATCAGCCAAGGGGCCCTCGCCGCGGGAAGTGAATATCGTCGAGCGTGGCGTTACGTTCTCATAAATCAGAGGCGATTCGATTCGGCATAAATCATAGGACGTCGTCGCGCATATGCAGACATCCTTGCCCTATAGCGAGAGCTCCGTGAGAAAGATCCTCCGCGGAGGCGAATCGCTCTCTCCTCTCGGGACGCGTCGTTAACTGCTTTCCATCCCAACTGGGCTTCCCGTTTCCGTCTTAATTGGACGCTCGTTTCGAACGCGACACGTTCGCGACTGCGAGCTGATCGAGGTGTTGAGTTAGAGGACGGAGGTGTGAAAATGAAAGTTTGGGGGAAATGTGGAAGACCTTAAGGAGTGGTGGTGTTACTGGTTTAAAGGCATTGGAAGTTCAGAGGATATGATGAAGTTAATAGTAGAAAAAATTGTTTGTTGAACGACCGATTGATGTTAAGTGTACTAATATTTTTTATACGACGTGTATCGATCTATTTTCAACTGGATTTTGAAATAGATTTAAAATAGATCGGTACACGTCATATAATAAATATTTTGGTACCCTGGAGATTAATAGTTTCTAATTTTCTACAGTTTTTGCAACGTATAATGAAGTCTTTATTTCTGATTTGTTTGGTGCATAAGATTAAGGTTAAAAAAAAAATGTTAATTCTACTGACACAGGCGTAAAGACGTATTTAAATAGCGCCAGGTTAAAATAGCCGAAATGTTAAATAAACCTTCAAAAACAATGGTGCTATTTTCCACAAATTTCCCTATTTTCCAAATATGTTCTACCTTAATCAAGAAATTATGCTGATTATAATATATGTATAATTGCAGCCGAGCCTCGAAGCTGCAAATAATTGTGTCACGAATAAGCGACGTATTATACGTCAGGATAGTAATAGAAAACCACGATAATGTGCTTCATTCCAGCGTGCAAAAAGCATCTACGTTGCTAAATAGTCGCGGTTGTTAGCTGGTTATTATTCGCACTGCAGAAAATATTCTACACTGCGAAGAATGACCACATTGCTCACGTCTCACCACGTGGAGGTTGCTGCGAATGGAAACCCTCTTCTTCGTTAATTTCTTCACATAACAGAATTTTGTAACCCAATTTTACTTAAAGCAATTTTAAATAATTTCATAGAAGATAATTCTTTAACATTATTCATAGGAACATACGGACACGAAGATCGAACAGACGGTATTAATCGTTTTCTAAAAAAATAATTTCAAGCATTTTTCACTTATACGATTATTTGGCCATGAAATATTCTTACAAATGACAATGCAAAGGTCTAGATAGTTTTAAAAATTAATATCGCATGTTCGATAAAAATATAGTCTGGTACAGTTACAAGATTTAATATTGATCGACCATCGATCATATCATATCCTCATTCAAGTTTCATTTAAATTACGAAACATAAGAGATGAGTGGAGATGAGGTATTGCTTATCCTACTATTTAATTATTTTACTCTTCCACAGTTTTATCGCAGCTCTAATTAAAGTAGTTTTGCATTTTTCTACCTTAGAATTTCAGGCTAACAAAAATTACGATTCCACGTCGTCCCACTTCCATAGATGTGGAATTTGTATTTTTACCTGTATTCGGCAAGTAGCTCACAACATAGTGAATACATTTAACAGGTTTACCTTCTGCGGAATTTTTGCCACGTGTATGGTAATAAACACTCTTTGGTATCTGCGTGTCGTGCACGCTCCGACTGATGCAACGCGTCTGATCGATTTCATGGCATCATTGGAATCTTACGACGTAATATAATTGATCGTGCTTGCAACATGGTTGACTTAATTTCAACCACGCCGATGATCGAAAAATTCTGATCCGGGATACGTTCACGTCAAGTTCTATCTGTAATTATTTAATTTTTATATGTAGCACTCGTATCAATGTCTCTTGGTCAGAACTGATTACAATGATTTAGATGATTATCTTCGTAAGGCTATTGGCTGCTTCGAGCTGCTGTCACTTACACTCTATTACAAAACATCTACGAAAGTTTTGTGTCACGTATGCTCGATAAGGTAGGAAAAATGTTTCGGAAAATAGAGTAGAAAAATGTCGTAACTTGTAAAAGAATTGCGCAATTCCTACTACTATATTCAATTACTTATGTAAGCACATAACATTTTCATGGTTCACAAGTCTCACGTGTATAATCTTGTTAGATGTTATTTTGTTAAGAGAACGTATTATCACAAGTATTAGAAAAACATTCTCACTATGTTAGATACAGATACGTACGCGAACATCATTCTTTTGCCTCGGAAAACCTGAAATACCCGCGGTCTGATTCTCTATGGAGAGAGAGTTCGTAAGATTCGAAGCTGCCACATGCAAGCGAATTATGATCCCGCAAAGCCTGTTTTCTAGCTTGTATATAAATATTTGTCATTTTTCCCGTCTGCAAAATTAAGAATACTCGTTATCTGATCCTTTTCAGAACCAGTTCACCGACGCTGAGAAATCCGGGTATAGCCGAGCGGAATAAAAATAATTCACAAATAATATATTATAGTCGATTTATTACTCCGCGGATAAGATCTCCTTTATTTTCCTCCTATTCAGTCAAGAATTCCTGAAATCTGTTAAAATCGAAACTTGTCAGAAATCCTTTGCCTATTTTATCTGCAAAACGTATGAGCTACTTACGTGTTCGAGCAACTGGAAATACTTAACAATAACAATGAAACGTACGACGAATCCTGTATCACATTTTCTATAGAAACGCGTACTTCTCGATTTATAAGGTTTATAGCGCTCACCGATCAAACTCATTCAGCAGCAAATCGCCAAACCTCGAACATTTACAATGCATTCTACTGCCTTGCGAATATAACTATTGGTCTCATTCCACGTATTTCCTCCCTCTACTTCCAAAACAAACAGAAAAAAAACATAAATCAATTACTCATTTACTTATCTTCCATTTTGCAATGCACGACGAAAAATGTTCGAAATTAGAAATTTTTAGATTAAAATTTTAGAAATTTTGCGTGTACCAAAATTTCAAAACATTTCTTCGCTCACCAATGCGGTAGCGATGGATAAAAATGGAAACACTTAACATAATCGTTGCAATGCTTCATTTCGGGTATGATTATTAATATGTTCTTAATTAAACGTGTTTTGGCACGCGATGACTTTGACAATGCCTTTCCAAAGTGCTCTGCACTTGTACTTGCACCAAAAGTGCATAGTGCGGCGATTAACTGGTTTATTATAACGAATCAAGTTTCTTATATATAATGCAACACTTTTAATAAAATAATCATTATTTTGACTTTCTGTAGGAGATCTTGGATTAACAGCTAAACTATGTACTAGATACTCATAAGAAGCTGCGTTCATTTTCTCTAAATCCAATCAGACAGCACGATACAATATCAGCTCAAAAAATCAACAAAAAGATGGCGATTTTACTGAATATATACTCTGGTAGGATTCCAGAGGCGTGGTTATATCTTCTACCGCGAATTTCCATTGGTTGATTAACCCTGAAAGTGCGGAGATGGCCGCTTGCTATTAGGGGATGAATCACCAGGATACCTACATCCGATACCCTCCCAGGACAGTTCACGATGAAAATTCCAGATCGATCTTTCATCGCTACATTTAAGCTCCAATATAATCAGTATACCTATCCTCATTGCTGCAGCAATACCTTTCCAAGCCCAAAGGTTTCTGCTTTATCGTAAATGTCAGCAAACGATGTTTATTCCGATCATATTCGCTCGTTTACTCCTGCACCGAATAAACATCACTTACCAATCCTCTCCTAAATTTCCAAACTCCGTACAATTAAAATCCGTACAATTCAAGCGTTTACGATTCTTCAGTAATTCAATGACTCAATAATACAATAATGTTTCTACAATCCAAATTTAAAGCGATGCAAGCGAAGACACAAAAGAACGCTTTTTGGCGCGATCCAAGTATATCATTCCTCTCCGGTTGGAATAAGAATTTCCCTTTACCAGCGCGCCATTCATTTTCCGGTGCCTCGCGTGCATCGATTTGACACAGAGAGGCGCATGGATACCGGTGCGCGTAACGACTTCCTGCAACAATCATCGGTCGTACGATGCCAAAGCCGCGTCCTCGCTTCGCGGCCACGCGAACGCCGCCCATTGCACACCGCCTTTCCTTCCCTCCGAGGATCACAACGATTCTCGAGAAACGGCTTTAGGAAGATTTAAATCCCGGCCGGACCCCGGGCAAACACGCTCGCGCACCCGCGGCACTTACATATATTTACATCGAATTAACCCCAGCTCTCCTTCTCGGCCCTGCGCTCGCCCCCTAGCCCCTCCCTCGATTATTATCGGCATTCCGCTTATCAATCCCTCACCCTCGCCCTGTCCCAGGCTCGATTACCCAAGGCTAATTAATTCTGGAAATTGGTCGCCGGCGGTCAGAAGCTGAATTCGCCCTTTCCTTCCAGCTGGACCGCGAGAATTTCAGCTTCGCTGATTTACCTCACAAGCTAATTGGATATTATGTGGAGAGTGCGAGAGGGTGTATTGTGTTGTTGGAGGTATTCTCGAGGGTATTAAGGCGACTGTATATTGTTGAGTATACGCGTCTTTGGAGCGTATACTTGGAATTTGTGGATAAATAAAACTTGAGTTTGTCTAGATTCGTTCCTTTTGGATCGGATAATATTTGGGTATAGAAGGTTGAGGGGAAAGTGTCGTGTATTTGGGGGAACTTTGATTGCTCTGTAAAGTTCGATGGTTAGTATCAGAGGTTGATTAAGCCAAGTATTAGAGGTTAAATACATCAGCAATGTTCACATCTTTTATTCTCACATCATACCTTTCCCGCTCTTCCTCTCTGGTATCTCCAGGCTCCTTAATCCTGAGATTCCACGCCATTATCCGTTACGACTCCGCGGCTTCCACCTCGCGCTCTCGCTTATCGCATCGTCGAGCGCAGTTTCGAGTCGGGACCCGCGGGAAACGAAAGTTTTCGCGAAACCGCACCTCGAGATTTATCCTCCTCCCGTGTCAAGGTCCACCGACAATTTGCATAACCGCCGTGTATTCGTTAGCGAGATAATCAGTTTTCGGGACTTGCGCGCACTTAACCCATTTGCATCCAGGAGCAGAATAATTCGCGCATAATGATCGTCACTTATCATCATCCCCGGGATATTCAGCGACCACGTTCATTTTTCATCAAGCGCGGAATAATACGCTTCGAGTTTTGGAAGTCGGGTGCTTATTTGATGGCCGTGATGCAAATGGATTAACTGCTTGAAGCCTTATAGTACGAAAACTGTATCACTATTTCTCCCCCTTTTCTTCGCACGGTGGCACATTATCTTACGTACATACATAAATACGTATATACATAAATAATATAAATGTAAAATGTAAACTTTCAGATTATAAAAATTGAATGGTTTCGTGAATTATCTCATTCACTCAGTGTGTTAGATAGAAGGAGGAGGTGTATTATCGGCATAAATATCCGAGCATCGTACAAACTAGTTTAAACTTATCAATCTTTGATACCAATCGCGTCGTCAACTCTCTTTTATTAGATCGCTTTCCTCATTACAAAAGTATTACTGTCCTCAGTACACTCAGGTATCATTAAAAAAATCTCAGCAACCAAAGCAAACTGTTCACGAAAAGAAACATATATATATATAATATATTTATAATTTCAATATTCCACGTTACACAATCCAAAAATGAATAACCATTCAACAACTCCCACTCTATCCCCCCCCCCCCAACAAGCTCCAATATAATCCTCCACTAAAACAATATCCTTCCTCTTCAACAACGAAACTCGGTTAACAACGTAAAGAAACACGAGCACATATCCCGACACTTCGATCAAAATACTTCATCCGTCCATTCCAAGAACTCTTTCCCTCGCGAAATCCTGAGCACCAAAGAGAAGAGGCGCGCGAAAGGCCGCGGTGGGGGATTTAGCCTGGGTTCCAGGATCGTTGGGAGTGAAATATAAAGTCAATGCAGGGAGGTTGTAGGACGTCGCGAGTTTAGGCCACCGCGCGAGGGCAGCGCCGGAGTGCGTATGCTAATTACGGCAAATCGCAGCGGGCGATGATTTGTCCGGGGAGCGGCGTGTAACCCGTGGAACTTTTTCCGCGCGGAAGGAAAGAGAGGAGGTCGATGTCGGGCCGACTGGCTCGCGACAACGCCGCCACGAGTTACGGCGCCTCGACACGCGAGGCCCTGGGATACACAAATTCATCACGCATGAACACGCGTAGCTACACGTGTATGCGTTGCGTTGCGTGCGTGAGAACAGCGTGCTGCCCGGGGAATTTTCAGGCCGCCCCACTGCCCCCCCCCCCTCGCGGTATTTTCGCATCGAGGAAAAAATGCTACGAATGTACCTGTACGAAGCTCCGCGGTGGGCTAAAGGTAAGAGGATAATGCCAGAGCGGTTAAAGCCCGAATTTTGGTTCTCTGATTTCTGGTCCCCTTTCTCTACGTTGGAGTTTGTTTGCTCGCTGTTTGGTTAGGCGGAATGGAGTACCATGAAATGCGAGAGGTGGCGGAAAAGCGCCGGCACGCGATGGCGGAATGTTTGGAATCTTGGGGGATGCGAGGATCGAACGTGCGTAGTTTCATCATCGTGGTTTATGTGAAGGAATATTGAGTTAGGCGATTTGGAAAAGTTCGACGAGGAATTTTATACGATTTTGAAATCGAAGGCCATCGAGGATCCTGAATTATTTTCTTTAGGTTTATACCCGTGACATTCGTACTATGTTTGGAAATATCGATATATTATACTGAGCTATCAATACCAAAGACTAATCGAAGGATAGAAATAACGTAGTTTTCACTCGTATAACTTATAACATATAATTCACAGATATAATATATCGTATAACGTATAATTCACTAAATAATAATGGAACGTAAGAAAAAAAAATGAACCTCCTATTTTCAAGACTCAATTCCTTATGTAGACACGGTGAATATAGATTTAGTAATCTGCGATAATTATCCGCGCTTCCTCTTCGTTCCCCAGCAACCTATGAAACTCTCCCGGGCGTCGATGAAATCTTCAAGGGTCGACAGGGATATATTGGTATTTCCTCAACTGGACTTTTGCGTGATCATCGAAGCACGCAAGGCCGAACTTCGTTGCACGCATTCGTGCTCGAAGATTCGATAGTTATTTATGATCCTCCGCGAGTACGACATCCTCGTGCTCCGAAGCGGGCCGGAGTTAAGATGTTTAATAAGTCACTCGTTATATTATGAACGATAAGGCCGTTTACAACGAGGAATTTCATCCTGTCGACGCGCGTTAACACTTTACATGCCTCGCGTCCCCGAATATCGATACCGACATTTTTGTCGAGGTACACAGCAGCGGGACACGCGAAAACCACCTTCGCTGGCGACCAACGGCAATGAACAAGGGCGTTTACGTGCAGTGCCAAATGTTAAGGCTCGATGATCTAGTGGATAGAGTCTTGGGTTTCCAAGCGGGAGACTCGGCTTCGAATCCAGCTCATCGCTTCTGCTTTTTCCATGTTTTCAATAATATGTATACTGTAGCTTTGGTGACTCAGAACCCAACTTAAACCAAATCCCCAAATTTTTTGTTCCATAAACCACGAGCCGATTTTTTCCGTTTTGCGTACACCCCCTGCTTTTCTAATATCGATTCCTTACAAATTCTTTCTTCTCACGTATTACAGATCTTTTTATAAATTCGCGCGTGTTTCTAAAGCCGATACAGATTTTACACTTTGACAGGGTTTGCTTTATAGTGAACAATTTTCAAATAAAAAAATATACTTTGTTTTATAGGTAAACGTTCCTTAAATAAAATAGAAATGTTACACGTACCGTGATCACAAAGCCTAATTTATTCTATTCCATTGACACGGATCCTCCGCAAGTCGAAGTCCAACCCTTGAGTCTCGATATAGACCATTCTCGAAATAACGAGCCAAACACTAGGTCCTTGGCCAAACGACCTTAGCGGTCGAAGCCAAAAACGAATGAGAAAAACAATGAATCTTCCCAGATGCAACCCATCCATGCCTGTCAAAGGCTGCGTGACGAGCCAAAGCAGGGCGGTCTCGGCCGTATTATAACCGACGATCTAATTGCAAGCCTGCTGGGCGACGTCACGCATACGCGACAAGGGCCCACCAACGCTCCCTCAACTGCGTATTCCCAACTGGAGAGCGTTGCACAACGATCGCGATAATCGTCGATAAAATGGCCAGAGCATCGCGCAAGATCGCCGCGTAATTTCTGTACGCATTACGTCAGAATGAGGAGCAGAGATATAATCGCATGCGGGGCCTTAATAACCTGCATGGACACAAGGCGTGTGTAACTAACGTGCATTAACGAGCTGAATGTAAATAACGAGCGCAGGCCAGTGCGGAAGGGCTCGCACGGGCGTAGTGGATGGAGCCTTGGACTTCCACCGCGAGGATCTCGATTTCAATGCTGGCCATCATTTCTGGCCTTTTTCCAAAGCGCGCGCACAGTATATTCTCGGTAGTTTGAAACTCGATACCGAAAGCTGTGTAAATCAAACGAAAGGAACCGTGAGGGGCGAAAATATTTCACGTTCACGGCTCGGCTCTACGGTTAACGCGTATGCATATATATTCTAGGCGCGTCGTATAGGTATTGTAAGCTACGGATAGAAAGTTTTCGTGCTTTGGCGGTATCGTTGAACGAAAGGAGGGAAAAATGCGAGATTTTCTTGTTAATTTTAGGTGGAGGTTAGATACCGAGAGAGAGTGTTCACTTTTGTCATGAAGATTGCGATTGATATCCTGATATTTAATTTCTCTGAAGTTTCTTCATAGGGTTTCATAACTGTAAGCGGGAATACAGAAAAATAAGTTATATTGATTTCTTGATTGAGTTATTCTAGTAGTGTTATTTGTTCAATTTACTTATCATGAAAAGTTATCTTTTATATGTTGCATATCAAAGTATTTGATAACGAGTCCTTCGTGAAGAAAATTGTCGCTGGTATCTGAACGCATCCTGACACTTGACACTTTAATTAAGAACTCCGTAGAGAGCTGTCTATGACTCTGCAGTTTGGGATGTGCCGTACAAAGTGGATAAAAGATTAAGCATACCGAGGATTGGATAAACATCCAGGTAGAAGCTGATACCCACGAGCAATCTTTAATGAACGTCGTTGTCATATAAGATAAATAATATAATCGCAGAAAAGGAAAAATGACCAAATCGCGAGCAACCTGACGATGTCGTTGCAGCTTCATCCAATCGATGAAATCGATCAGCTGTCTTTATAAAATAGTTTCTCTCTTCCCGATGAGATGATGTACTTTCTAGAACAGAAAAGGAACTCTTCAAATTATATCCGTTCCTTTGGAGCGTAGTTAACGATAGATAAAAAGGCAAATGGCTAAAGTGGTATGAGACACTTCAGGCTCCTGGAAGAATCCTTTACCCGACTTACAAGACATCCTATTACTCGATTTCTACCCTGGGTCAGTCTTCAACTTCTTCATATCCGCGAATCGATAACAATAAAATAAATACTCCCTGACTTTGGATCATTTACAACATATTCATCGCTTCACAAATCTCATGCCACAAAGTGGAAACTCTTCGGTACAAGATATTAAATTCCAAGAAATAACCGCGAAATCCATGGTCCATGGAAATCCAATCCTGGTGCTCGATGTCTAAAATCATCAATAAACGTAGATAGACTGTTTTATCATACATATACACATTGCATCGATATTTACTCCTTTCCATCGTTCTCATCTAGCTCAAGAACACTGGTCTAGGTCAATAAACCAGGAAATCGATCAAACGAGCCAAACATCAGCACTACAATAATTCTCTTTTAAGAGCCATATTACAAGAAACCTCTTTCGAAAAGTCGATCGAAAGTGGGAACTGGCAAGATGTCCGCACTCAGTAGTCATCATTCGTAGTGGAAACGCAATCGAGTGGAGGAAGAGCCTCGTGCGGCTTGCCAGTCGCGTTTTGTCGATCCTTGGGACAAAAAGCCGCGAAAAGCCGGAGGGGGTTGCGCAGAGAGCTGAAGGATATTACAGCAAGAAGCGATCGGTGGACTGGCACAATGTAAAGGCGACGCGTTGAAAAACGGGCCAGAGGCCCGGCACGGCCGATCGTGTTCCCTGCTTTACTGCCTTCCTGCGGAGCGAGCACGGCAACGTATGGCCTATGAAACGGCCATAGCCGCGGTACTAAATACACCATAAACCAAAGAGGATTGCCCGTGAACCCCAGCGCCACGCGCTTACACGCTCGAAGCCGAGAGATGCAAAGAGAGGCGCGGGGCTGTTGGACCGAGAAGCCTTGTCCTGTGCTTAAGCCGCGGCTCACTTCCGCTTCTTCGTCCTTCCTGGTTATTTCCCCTTTGGCTCTCTGGCTGCTTCGCGTATTTTTCGAGATTATCCGCTTTTGGAGGGAAGGGTTTTAATGGATCCGCGTCGAGGTTCTCGTGAAATGAGGTTTTGGAGGATAAAAAGAGAGATTTGGGATTTCGGAGCTTTTGATTTTGATGTGTTTGGTGCATAGTATTTTTTGTAAGATAGTTTAGCTTGGAATTTGGATATTGGGATACCTTTTCGAAAAATTGTAGAGTACCCCATTTTTATTTCGCGAAATGTATTGTATGAATAGAAATAATGTAGAGTTATATGGATCGTTTATTTTGAAAGTGGTGTAAGTCTATTTTAAGAAAAAAATGAGATATTACGTGATTTATGCTTAATATAGTGTAAATATATGTATATATTGTATACATAGGGTTGTAAATACTTTATCAGAAAATGATGGAAAAGATGCCAAAACTTTAAACGACTGACTTCTCGTTTTACTTTATACTGAAACGTTGGTGATATTTGATTATGCGAGAAACATTTTTTTGTTATTCTCACTCATTGAACATTCCGACGCTCTTTGATGGGCTAATAATAAAACAGCTTGTATACGCAAGGATGTCCTGGAAGAAAACGAACAGGTAGAGTTTCACGACTATAATATTGTAGCAGTGAAATCGAGACTTCCTACAATGTTATATCACTGAGATTAAAACCTCGAACGAGCTACTCTGTTGCGGTCGAAAAACAAATTGTCATGCGTTGATCAGTATTTCGCATTACCTCTTTGGCACGCCCACGCACCCGCAATCCGCGCTTTTATGATTTGCTTCCAAGGATTTACGAAGGTGCATTGCGGTACTGGCGAATTTAGAGCGTCGGCTATATTGATCGCTGAAAGTCGTACTGCTCGTAATTTCGAGTACCGTGCTTTTCGCCCTTAGGGCACGAGAGACGCGGACAAATGCAATCCTACGCGCTGCAATACGTTTGAAACTCGAGGAAGGGCCCAGGTAGTAACGTGCGTACCGTAGCGCTGAAAAATATTTTTCACTTGATTTCTCCGCTCAACTACAAGACGCCTCTCGTATTTACTACCGTATACATTAATCGATAGACCGTCCTAAAAGTTTCCAATTAATAGTAATTTACGATTAATAATAATTCCAATCAATACAAACTTTCGGATGTATTGGAAAGTCTGGCTATTTTTCACATTACACTGTGTTGCAGAAATTTTGAATATCTCCACTCATACTAACGAGAAGATGTTTGGATTCTTTATATTACAGGCTGCTGAAAGAAGCCATGCTGAGTTACTACTAAATGTCAAAGGAAGTACTATATCCTATGTGCGCATAATACAGCAATACGTCGAATCATCGTACCAGTTACTTTTACTTGTCACGTTCAATATCGAGATATTCGATACACGATACGAGACGGTCATTTATCATGATACTTAAAACACCCAAATATACAACATTTCCTCCAGATTATTATAATTCATATTTTTCCAATCGAGTATAAAGAACACCAATTACTTCACGTATCCCAGCTCACGCATAAAACCCTCATTTGCATTGCTAGATAAACTAAATCCCAGAAATCGCGATCAAAAAAATATTCGATAAATCAATATTCAATGCGATATAAAGACACAAAAGCGATATTCAGAGAGCCGCTCGACACTTCGATTCTCGGAGCGAGCAAACATATGAAGGATTCCCACTCGGAGCTAAATAACGGCCGGAGGATTTGTCTCCCAGCCGGATAGATAAAGCTCTCCTCGCAGAATCCAGCGCAAACGCGGAAGTGTCCGTAATGAATTGAAGGAATCGTTTAGATAGCATTGTAGCACACGGCCCCCTGATTATTTCTAATGAAGCTTATTTATCGCGCTATTCGCCAAGCCGTATCTGGCCGGGCAATCGGACCCCTACGGTTCGTCCACCAGCGGACTTGTTCCTGGTTGAAAGTTCTCCTTCTCGGTTGCGTGTCACCGCATCGATGATGCAATGGCATTAACTCGATTTCTCATTTTTCCCTTCCACCACCGATTACCGCGGCTCACTCGGCACCGCAGCGCTGATTTCTAATGCCGCTTAGTTTGTAAAATCGCGGCGATCAGTACTGAAATTAGGGGTGGAATTATCTCGTAAAAGTGGTCGGAAGAAAGAAGCGGACGGTAATTATTCCAGCTACCTGTCATCAGCGGATAATGTCTGGATGTAAATCAAATAATGATTCCGTAAAACCACGGATTGCGACCGAGTCTGCGGCTTTTATTGCTCGAAAGAGGCTCGTTTGTGTGTGCGCGCGCTGGTAATCGACCAGCGGACTGCATATTTCTTTTTATGACTTTGCGCTTGTAAGATATCTTAATAGTTGCGTAATATCACGCTTCGAGCAAGGTGTAATGTAATTGTATTCGAAACAAGAAATACGTAAACGACGCTAATAAACATTTATGATAGTTTTAACGGTTAATCACGAGTTTGTATATTTCTGTATTACACGATTCCTTTTTTGTCTGTATTGTACTATCCACCGTTGCTCAATAGATTGATTGAAAAACTCTTAATTCGAATAAATCGGTGTTTTCGACTTCTTTACCTTCACAGACTTCCTTAACACTCTTTCGATACACGATCTTTAAATCGTCTGAAATATATTCACTTATCTCCGATAATCTGGACACACTATGATACTTCTCCAGATACAAAAAAGATACCAATAAATATCTACAAAACTATAAAGACTTCCTTAACACTCTTTCCATACACCATCCTTATATTATCCAAAACATATTCAATTAACTCCCATAATCTAGATACACCATGCCATTTCTCCGGATACAAAAAAAAAACAGCGATAAACGTCTACAAAACTATAAAGACTTCTTTAACACTCTTTCCACACTCGATCCTTACATTATCCTAAATACACTCGCTTAGCCCCAATAATCGGAGCAATACGGTACTAGTCCAGGTGCAGTACGACGCCCGCGACTCCAGGCAACAGGTAGGCCTTTATCCCGGAGCCGGAGATCCTCGTAAACAGAAGCGGGCGCAGCCACTCCGGCGAACGACAAGGTATATCCCTGTACCCTGGCAGATTTAAAGACTACAATCATTAATGCGCCGGGCTGGCGCGGTGCCCGGTTTGTTGCCGGACGATACTTACCCGATGTAACCGCGCTGTTTGTGAACCGGCGCACTCGGGAAACTCGCGTTAACTTACGGCTCCGTGGCCACTGTGCCGACGTGAAATTACGCGGATGCCGGGCTAAAGAGTCGCGCGGACTGCAGAATGTTCGCGTTCCTCGTTTGCACCACGATGGAGCATTTAGGTGCCAGCATCGAGCTACTCAAGGCTGACTCATGTCCACGAAACCTTTGACTCATTTTCCTTTTTGGTACCATTTTCCATCCCGTTCTCAGTATCGATTCAAGGGTTTAGGATCTGGGATTCGATGCGGAGATAGCTTGGATAATTTCATGGGCGAGGCATGAATACGTATGGCTCGATGGCTCTGCTCCTTTGAAATGTGTACGAACGTGTTCCTGCGTACGCCTGTAGGAAAATCGTGAGGTTACATTTATTATTCATGCATGCGTGTACGCATAATCGTTAACACGCATTATGCTTATTGAAGCAAATGAAAATGTACGGGTGATACTCCCTTTTTTCCTTCTTTTTTTTTTTTTTTTTTGCGAACCAACGGTGACGGCAACCGCGATGAATAATCTTTGCCCGATAAATCCTCGTGCATCGAGATAAGCGACTACCGTAAGATTAATGAAGATGGGAGCGGATAATACGTCGCATGAGCGGGCCGGCATAAATCAGGGCAGCGCTGGGGACATCGATGTGCGGGCTCATTTGTATGTGATTCTTCGATTGGTAAAAATACGTCTTCTTTGCGCGGATCGGTCGGATCGCGTATGAATTATTATCTCTGATGTGCTACTTATTCAAGAACTACGAATTAGTTTTATCGGGCAACTGGGCGCGCGTAGGGCATTTTTCGTCGTCGAGGGGAGGAGAGTTTGTTGGGATTGAAATTATAATCGTGCATATTGTGCTTTAAATTATTGGAATCATCGATAAAAAATTCTATATTAATTTACTATTTATTTGTATAGGATATATTTATATTAAAAATTCTACATGGACTATTTCTATTATTTTCTATTAATTTCCTCGTATAACTGATTTATCGATGGCGAGTAATCAAATAGACAAATTTAATATCCCAATGCGCTAATAATCAACGCAGCCATATATTCGACTTCTCGTAATCGATTATTTATTCGATTACGATTACGTATTTATTAATACTTATTTATTCGAGTTTGATTTCATCCGAGTCGACTCGCGGATGAACGGTATTGAATGTTGCTCAAGGAGCTTGTCATGCAATATCCGAAACGCTTTTTTGATGTTAAGCATATTTTAACGAATTTTTACCTATTCTATATTAAACTCTCATAATTGAGATGTAATAAAAAGCCCCATATAGATATACGACTGTCTATGCTGTTACGATCGTGTCTCTTTTATCGTGTCATTTTTTTAAATTATTATTATTTATAGGAATATCTCGTTATCATTTACATTTCAACTTCAAAAATCCTAATATACCAACTTTCACACAAGTCTATGGACACATTCTTCGCCAAAACATTTACTAAAGCATCGTAAAAACTCAATTACGATCCTATCTCATTTATCACGGACTATCTCTTTATCATTTACATTTCAACTTTGTTGCCAGCGACGTCAAAAATCCTAACGTACCAACTTTCGCACGAGTCGCTGAACGTCTTCATATTTTGGCCAGGACATCGGAACGTCGAACCACTGTGCGCCGTCGAGGTGCGAATGATACGAGTCATTAATAACCATGCCCGCCTGTATTCGAAGCTGCTACCATTTAAACGATCGCGGATCCCGTGCGGAATGGGCGCAACATCGATCAAGCGTAAATCATGCCGGGCAAAAGGCTGACAAATTATCGTCCAGTATAAAGCATCGCTTCCGCGGGCACCTCGGTGAAAGACGAACACCGTTACTTCGCTGGAACCTCAATTACAGCCTCGAATTAAACGGACTTCTGTAACCCTGGCTTCTCGTATTAGAATAAACGAAAATTCTACTGCGTTTCGCAACTACATTGTTTCGTGGAATATTGCATATTGCACTCGGCTGTTCTCAGAATAAAGCTTATTGACTATTTTTTTTTATATATAATAGAGATATTAAATAATTATATATATTTTATACATATAATTTTGTAGAATTATTTATCAAATTATAATAATTCTGTATATTATAATATAAAATTATAATAATGGTATTATAATATATATTATAATATAAAATTATAATAATAGTATTATAATATATTGTAATATAAAATTATAATAATTATATATATATGATTATAATAATTCTGCCATGTGTAGAATTGTTATCAGTTTCATGTGCTTGCATTTAAATTATCGTACGGGTAGCAGCCTCATTTTTCGCCCTAAATGGACGAAGCGCGGTAATGGTAAATCAGTGTAAAAACGAAGGCTTGTTATTAAATCGAATGGAGCACGATCCAACATTATTTCGGATAATGTTATTATTACTCTCGCCAGCAGCCAGGAAATATTATATATTTGTATAAACGAGTTTGCATAGAGTTTTAATTGGGCACGCACCTTTTTTACACCTGAAATTGAACGCCGTATTTAACAGGCAGGATGCTGCGGGATATATGGCTCTCCGACAACTCTCGCGAAAGTAATGCAATTCTCGTTATTCGGCCTGCTTCATTAAAAGTACATTCTCCATTGCCACATTCGTTATTTCGGTATAATGTTTCTCAGCCAAAGAATTATTACTTTTGCCGAGACACGGCGGATTCGACGATAGCTTATAGACAAGAATAATCGCCTCGATTCTCGGCTGTATATTGTATTTATTTTGGCAACTGTTATTTAGGTATATCGCAATCTATATTTTTCGATCAAACAGGCCATGAGTAAAAATATCCAATGTCGTCATTTCGATGAGTTTCATAAATTAAAACGGCAATCGTTTTCAATCATCCTTCCTGTAAATCTGATTTTCTTAAATAATCTTTTTTTAAACACGATTTTTAAAATAATCTTTTCTTTCACGATTTCTTAAATAATCTTTTCCAGCGAAATATAAAAAATCATGCACCTTGTGGTAAAGAAATTTTTACCAAGCACCCAGTTCCTTTATATCGTATATTTAATTAACATCCTACAAACTTACAAAATCTGGGTGGATGTACTCTCTCGACGAATCTCAATAAAGTTAATAATATCATCGTGCATCCAGCTCGATCAAAAATCTGTACTGTGTGTACTCTCTCGACGAATCTCAGCAAAGTTAATAATATCATCGTGCATCCAGCTCGATCAAAAATCCGCTTCCAAACGAAGCCTTCCTTCCTTCCCTCTATTATCAGCATCATGCTTCAATATCTCTGCATTG
Source organism: Ampulex compressa (assembly GCA_038496175.1). Classification (NCBI taxonomy): domain Eukaryota; kingdom Metazoa; phylum Arthropoda; class Insecta; order Hymenoptera; family Ampulicidae; genus Ampulex; species Ampulex compressa. The sequence goes on from JBCFXI010001761.1 coordinate 40,200, forward strand.
CAAACCGATCAACCTGGCGCCAGCAGCCAACGAATCGAAGTAACAACCCGTAGCACGATGAAAGTTTCAACCGAGCTTCTTTCGTGCCGCAAATTAAGCGCCTCGCCAAACGATCGACGCGAGGTGGGATATATGGCTCCTCGAGCGCAAAAGGCAATGGAATTCTCGTTGTACGGCCGGCCTGATTAAAAGTCCATCCTCGATTATCCCCTTGGTTGCTCCGATAAAAAGCCCCGCGCGTCTTTTCGGGAAGCCGATAACTCAGCGCGGAGCGGTGAATCGAGCGTAGGATCGCGTTGGATTTCAGCGAAACCTCGGGCTAATTATGCGCGAAGCAGGGCTCGGAAGAAGTTGCGATGCTCGAAATGGCGATCCGTCAGCCGCGAATGGCGTCCGCGTTGAGAGAGCGATAATAGCGTCTCGCTGGATGAGACCGGTTCATTAACGCTGTCCACCTTTTTCTTCCGCTCCGCGTTTTAATTAACGGATATTTACATCTGCGTAATTTGTTGGCTTCCGTAATCGGCCGATCGAGCGGGGACGTGCGTCACGATCGGCTCGGGTACACGAGAGCAACGAGGAATTAACCCTCCCGGTGCCGCGTGTCGATCGATTAAGAAATATCGAGCCGCGAGGATAATTTCCCGCGCTCAAAAGTGCGATCGAATTCGATAAATCCACGCTTTAGCGCATTTAAATATAATGATCCCTTCGCACATGTAAGTATGGAGGGCCAGCGGGGAGAGAT
>JBCFXI010001762.1:0-40927 GCA_038496175.1 Ampulex compressa
TATATATATATATATTATATCGATATTTTGAGTATATAAATATAAAGTGATTCTTGTATGAAATAATAAAGTGAAGAATTATTTTAGTGAATTATTATTTTAGTATTTTGTCACGCAGCATACGTAAAATTCTTGCTTAGTTATTCTGGTTCATGGTGGTTCGGAACCCACCTTAAACAGTAGGTCCTAGGCCAAATGACCTTAGCAGTCGGTGCCAAAAAAAAATGAATTAAAAACAAAAACAAATTATTCTGGTTCGTATTATCACTTGGCCTGCTTCAAATCGACTTTTCAAAACGGCGTACGCCTTCTTTACTCTACGTCTCTCCTCCTCTCGATATTATTTATTCCCCCGAACTAAAGTACTTTTCCTTGCTCTACGTTTCTCATCACCTTTAACGGTTCAAAGTTCCTCGTACTCCTAAGCACCAGCGCTTATTCATTCTATGCGTGCATTGACACACACGCTCACGCACACGCACTCTCGTGAATTCTACACGTGCATACGGAGATTCGCAATATCGTTCACACCAACCTAGTACCTATACTTTTTTAAAATACAGTATTACTTATTGGAGTGCTTGTTTAAAATACAAATACTTACTTGAAGTACCGTATTACACTGATTGTTTCTATGTCACGAAACTTTTGCCACTGCACCAATAGAACATTTGTATTTTGATGGCATCATATCACAGGACAAACCTTCCTTAAGATATTTAGTAATTTCCCTTTTCAGAAGAACCAGAATGCAAAATACGAATAAGGAAAGTAAGGCAAAGTTTCGTGAAATCCAAACAAGTGGTGGACTATTACTGCTTACGTTCAAAGTGCACGCAGAAAAAAAAGCAATTATTTCCCAGAATATAAATACAGATAAAAAAAACTAACGAGTCACTGTATGTACGAATCGTACACATTCTTTCGTTCTACCATATGAAAAGTACCGAAATTGTTCGCCATCGGAGGCGCTACTTCTGTCGGATCGTAAACCCAACGTGTGAAGTCGAAGCGAATAAATACAAGACTCACTACGATATGGTGATCGAGTGGAACACACCACGTGATAAACCGCAAGACAAAGTTTATCAACAAAGGCTCCATGGAGACAGTGGCCTTTCCGCAAAGGTCCTTACAATAAAAGAAATTAAACGGAGGGGGCCTGTTGCCAAAGCTCCGAACAAAACCCTCTTTCTCCTCGCACCCAACACTCGTCTCCCTCAAATTCGCACCTGCTCAGAGCCGCTATCCGTGCCAAAAGTAAGTAAGCGCCGGCAGGACCTCCTCAGCAGGAGGGCCTGTTTCCGTTATTCCGGTAGACCGCACGAATCGGCGCCCGTTGCGCCTATCCTACCCAATCCGCGGGTCGATAACCGCGACTATTGGAGCCACGAGCTACATACGCGCGCTCCATAGATCCGGGAGGGCGCCCTAATTATTCGCACACCTCAACGCTATATTTATCGGTCACTTTCCGGACATGTATATGTATACCACATATATCCTCAAGAAAGAAGAGGATTAAGATTGGATGTCGAGAAATCGATAGAGTGATTCACACTTTGCGGTGAAAGCATGGCAAATCTCAAGAAATGTTTCTCTAAGAGCTACAGATATTTTTCTGAAAATTTCTGACGGGTCATTTTGACTATTTTTGTAGGTTTAGCGTTAACGCTACAGGGCGCCTGCTAGCGCATAATATACGCAAATCCGCGGTGCGCCCGCTAGCGCCGCTTCTGAATACTGGACTGGGGGCTGGCGATATTTTTCTAAACATTCCAACAGCCTCGCCCATAGGCGAAAGCTACCCAACGAACGCGCGCTAAGGGGTTATGCATCCGAGTGTCCTTGCCCCCTCTCTGTGGTCGCTCACGTGACTGAGCGGATTGGCTACCAATATTTTTCCGAGCAGAAATGAAAACTCGGTTTATTGAATTTTCAGAAGCGTGTCAAATTAAAATAATTTGCGTGAAAAAAGAAAACTACACGTTATTATTTATATTGGATATGCTGACATGTAGGATATTCCAGCACGTTTTTGTAATATCTGATATTGTTAGGCTTCGATAAAGAAGCCAATGTGATTCACGCTAAAAGGAAAGACTTTAATATATCATAATTATAATACTTTATACAGTCAAAACAAATTTACACTACACTATGAGAATTTGTGTCGCTTCTCTGTTCGTACACACAAAACCACATATCGCTTGGAGAGGCAGATCTTCTTTTTTTTTTATTTTTTTTTCATTTTTGCCACCGACTGCTAAGATCATTAGGCCTAGGACTTATTGTTTAAAGTGAGTTTCGAATCGCCAATTCTACAGTATACATATCACATGGAGAAACCGGAGGTGATGCGGATCTTCTTTTCTTAACACGCATACTGTGTGTGCGTTGTACTGGAATTGGTACATATTATGCATATCTGCATCGTTATAAATGTCGCTCTCTCTCAAAGAATATACTTGAATAGGTAGTTACAAACCTGTGTTCAAATTTACAACCATATGACATAAAAGATTAAATCTTTTATACGTAATTATCGTGACATAAAAATCGTGAGTATTATTTAATATGGATACCGAATATAATTTGTCGGGAGAGTAGATACATGAATATGTATGAAGGACACTTTTCCGATGTCAAATTATTTTTTAAATCCCAAGAAGTCTTTAAACCGTCCGCGGTGTCGGAAATTGGACATTTTTTCTGATTACTGTATTTATAGGAGGATTTTTTCAGGTTCGTGTACATATTCGTATATACATAAGTCTTTCTAGAACAGTCTAAAAATTATCCAGTATAAACCATCAAATATCTGGCTTTGTCGTTGATAGGAATGTGGCGATGTGGATCTATGTGAGTTGGATTGAATATTTATGTTATACATATCTACGATATATTATATATATATATACACACACAAAATATAATTAACATAAATATATACGATACTTTTTTTACAGCAAAATTTTATACAATTAGACATATTGACACATTGAATTTTATTACTTAAAACAACGATTAACCATTTTAAGATTTTATGTCATTCTTGTCTAAAGGACTATCTTTAATTTTTACGCAGAATAAAAATGAAATTTCCTTTATCGGATAGCGCATATTCTTCGCATGAATAGAAGGCGTGTATAAAATAAACATAACGAATCGCGCGTATTTTGTATAATAAAACAGTAAATATTCTATGGTATAAAAATTACATTTTCTTCCGAATTTTGTTGAGGATCGATATGGTTCTTTAAGTATATAATTTGCAGGCACTGCGTAGCAAATCATTATAGACAGGCTCGTCACTCTCGCGCTATTCCGACTGATTTTTCATATCGATAAACGTCGATTGGTCGACTCGTAGGCTTTTATCAGACAAGGTAGACAAAGGCTTTTATCGCATTCAAGCTAATTATTCGTCGCACGTTTAATTGCGCGTCGACAGCCGGAAGATCCGCTAGCAGCGGTGCAATAATTGAATGCGGTGAAATTGGCGAAAGTCGGTAGGAATTGCGAGCATTAAAGCCGACATTGTCGAAGCTCATCAGCAGATTACTTTTTCGTCTCTCTTGCTTATTATTGCGAACGTTAGCGCGCTGCAAAATGATTTTCGAACTCGTTTAAACATTCAGGAAGGAATTGGATTTTGGAAATTGGATTTTAAAGCCATCCAACCGGATTCTGTACGCGCACGTTGGATACGCTAGTTTGAAATACAGAAACGATTAATCATGCGTTCCGTCCGTTTCATTTTGCGACAACAACCTGAGTTTAGTTCTAACATTAAGGATTAACGTCTGAGAGATTTGTCCCAACATTAATATTGGAAGAATGACTTTTATGGAAATATGTATACACATATCGTGATTGATACAAAGGTATGTCGGCTGTCGGTCTAATGTTTTGTTATACCACGTGGTATTGTATATAACAATGTGCAGAAACTTGAAAACATGCTTCGCAGAGTTGTCTTTTAGTTGATAACTGTTAAATGTTCTCTTTTAATATCGAGATTTTAGAAATTTAAGATACAAACAGAATGTAAATAACGGTTTGCAATACTGTAATAATATTAAATGCAATTCACTTAAACATGCTCAGCAAATTATGTGAGATAAAAAAAACACGTGGTACTATAAACGATTATAGCATGTAAAAAAAATGAAGTCTTAATATGCGGCATTTCCACCATATCGCATAAAAATGTTATTTGACTTTTCAATAGACACTGTACCAATCCATAGACCGAAAGCCAACTTTGATATAATCATGACAATCCGAAGAGTTATTTTCTTTCCTTTTTGTCAGAAATAAGTTTAAGACAAACCATGGTTGGCTCCATGAAAGTCAGACTTCCTGTCCCTTCCGCTACAATAGATGAAGCATCGGGCCGCCTCCCTCTCCTTGAAATTACAAAAGTTAAACTCAAAGTCTAAAAGACAATTAGCTTTACTTATCCGTATTAAAATTTATTCCAACGAAGGTACATAAATCGTCCGGGCATTTTTGTTTACCGGGATTCAACCACGTGCAAATTATTCCTCGTCGCTGAAAGCAGTGTGGTGTACTGCATTATTCGAGCCGGGAGTCGCGTGTTTACGGTAATAAGAAGAAAAAAAAAAAAAAAAAGAAGAGGGAAGCCTCGGGCTGCTTTTAAAGTTGCCGCTGGATGCGGGGGAGTTATCGACTCGACTAAGTTTATCGGGCCCCCCAACTTGCCTATTTTAATGACGGAATTACGCAAATGGGCCAAAAGTCGCCCCGGCTTGGCATAAGAACTCGCGACAGCTGCGGGAACAACTTCCTTTAGCCTGTTGCGCGCTTCCAGCCTCGGCAGGACTATGTAAAAAAAGATCGATACTTCTGTGTCGACAGGATGATAGAAATTTCAGGGCGGCTTGTCGAGCTTCTTGATATTTTTTTTCTCCTTTTAATACCGGAAACCGCGAGCGTCGAGTGGCTGTTGTCGATTCGTTTCCTTTCCATTGTATTTTCCTGGCTTGAAGTGTCGGTGTTATATTACACTGTTCATATTTTATGCGTATATCCTGTGCAATGGCGTGTAATATCTCGGTACAGGAAGTATTTCTATTTTTATTCCCCCGAACAGTTGGTGATTTTGTATTTTCTACTTTATTTTTATCCTTTCCCTGGGATTTACTGATTTATGATTTTAAACCCCTGTATTGGAAATGAGATAAATTTATTGCGAACATTGATATATTTTTCGGCTGGAATAATTTACTGTATTGAATTGTGAGTATGGTTTTTTTTTCCTTCGTTTTCCGAGTATTTTTTACTTTTTCAGTCGCGGTTGATCATTTTGTTTGAAAATTCTGTTGTTATATTCCTTACTGCAAAACTATTTTATCTGATATTGCAAATCTTGTATATTTTGATCAGAGCGACAAATGCGCAAATATACTTGTTAAGATATTCTTTGGTATTCTTTATAACGATCCTTTGAACACCCGACTCTCGTATAAATATATCGATTGAATTTTGCTGTAATTTTATTATAATTCTTATATAATACTTTCAATGCTATTTGACCTCCAGCAACAAATGCAATCAATTACATATCTTGATAGTTATTAAGATTTTTGCATTCTTTCTCGAATGATTTTTGTAATCATAAGTATTATCATATTTTTATCTATTATACAATATTAGATGTTTTATTAACACCTAATTGGCATACTTAGCTACTTTTTCAGTATTGCTATAATTTTTCATTTTGTTTTAACTCCAATATTATTGATGAATATTTACCTTCCTCAACTTGATTCTTCTGCGGAATTTTCATCGTGATATTAATTTCAGACACTTAAATTTTTTATGAGATTTCTTATCTGAGCTAATTAAACATCTCGTCTCTAATCCCTAGGAAAAAGATTGTATGCTAAAAAGAAGAAAAGCAAATAAATTTCGTGACATCATAATTTTATAATTGAAATCTTTATCTCTTTCGACTCTCCATTATTATGCGTATTTTTCCGTACCGTGTAATTAGTGTAACCAGCTTCTAGAATGTAAAAGTCACTTAAAGGAATATCGCTTAATCTGCGAAGGTAATCAATATATCTACATGCATATGTTGATTTAATGTTCCTTATCGTAGAAAATTGAAAGATGTTTGATGCACTTCGTAGCATCACTTTTTTCTTTTTATTAAAACATATCAAGAATCATTCTCGTGAACTCAAGTCATTGATCTGTACTGTTTGAAGTACTCGTGTTTAATACAAATCGTAAACTAATTCAATATTCATTATTCATTTCAACCAACTCAGCATTGTGGATGAACATTCTTGGCCTCACATTTATTTCATACATGATTTCGAGCAATCAAATTTTCTTGACGTAAATCCACAACACTTCTCGTCTTCCTCGCGAACATTTCTCCCCGACATATGTTTTTAAGAACTCCTGCGCTTCGGTTTTGCCGGAAAAAGAATCGAGATTCGTCTAGACGGGAGAAAGAATGGAATTTGTCTTCGCGTCGGAATATCGGAAAAATGTTTCTGCCGTAATATAATTTGTCTGCAGCAAACTGGTTTTATGCACTTAAAATCAGGTTTGCCCGTATTTCCAATTTCGTTGCTCCCGAGAAATAAATATAAACGTGTACGTATAGAAATATTAGATTGCCGGAAGAAGGCTTTCCTTGCAATCGCCTTGCATAAAACATCGTCCACGGGGCAGGACGGGCGCTGCTTGATTTTTTATTCAAAGCGCTTCCCGACTGTTATTCCTGAAAACTTTCCCGCTGCCTGCTCCTTTCGTCTCTCATGAGACTTGGCGTTCTGTTAGGTCAAGGTTTGCTTTCTTGCTTAAAGGTTATAAATGCATGCTGCCAAGGCGCTTGTCCGCTTATCATTTTCTTTTTTTTTTCGATCCCTAGAGTGTTCTAAGAAAAACAGTCATAAATTAAGGCGTTTCGATTTGAAGGTCCTTTTTTTCTGAAGCTCGTTGCTAATATTGAACGTTTAAGAGGAGGAATTTGTAAAGCACTTTTTTCTGGAAACCTTCAAATGTGTAGTGTGTTTGACCAACAGGATATTTTATATTTAATCGAACTAAATTAAGCGCGGAGTAATAGTGCGTTCGAACTCAAATACTCCTTTTTTACATAGCCTGTTTTTATACGATTTCGAAATACCACGGTCGAAGAAAAGAATCTTTATCATTAAGCGATATAAATCATGAAAAAGAAGAAAGGTGGTGTTCTTCAACTTAGTTATTTCAAATCGTGTGAAAAGCGACCAGGTAGAACACCAGTTACGAATAATACACGCAAAAATATCAATCACATCTTGAAAGCCGCTTCTTCATTTTTCATACTTCTTCGTCACATATATGATATAACGTTCAACTATTTCGGATAAAAATACTCAAAGATATTCAATTCTCAAACGTCAGAATTAGGCCAAGCGTCAGTGTCCACTCAAGGAAACTTCTCGAAATCACCGTCGCAGTTAACCCAGAACCTCTTCCCACCTTCTGAAAAATCGGCGAAACTCGCGGAGGGTTTTTATTATTCATCATTACGGTCCGGATAATCCGGCGAGGAACATTTTCGAAATCGCACGCTGCGAATGGGATATTTTCGTGGAAAGATTTCACTTCGCCCAGAGTTTTCGTGGCTCCGAGGGGCGCGTTATTCCGGGAAGAACTTCTTTCCTGGCGTATCGCCGTCCACCCTCCGCAAAAGTTGGCATCCCAGTGGCTCCGGGTTTACCTTCCTGCTTAAAAGTTATAAATGCACCCTGGCCACCATGTTTGTCCGCTGGTAATTCGTCGAAGTCCTCGAGGCGCCGGCCAGGCACGGCTCGAGGTTTACATATGGAATAGCCGAAAGTTTGGTTGGCGAAGGAGCCGATGTGTAATATCAAACCACGCGCGCGCGCATGCGTATTATTTACGCACGTTTATACCGACCTTGAGAAGGACGAGCGGGTGATATACAGTATGTATGCGGTAAGGTATAGGGTGTATCTCAGAATTTAACTATCTATTTCAATGAAATCGCGCAAGTTCTTTTTTACTTCAGTTTTACTTATATTCATCGTGTTTAGTATGTGTTGAATATATGTAAATACGTGATTGTAATGGTAATTGCGTAGAAATTAGTTTATTTGGGTAAAAAAGTTTTAAATGATACATCGATTAACGACGATTAAAATGGACAAGATTTCGACACTTAAAAATTCTTGACACTACTCGCTCTTTCTTTACGCACAATTCTCTATCATCTATACTGACTATACAACATTTGTAAAAAGTTGAAAAAGAGTTATGGTGGTGTAGTGGATAGAGGCTTGGACGTCCACTCGGATTCAAATCTCGCCCATTACCTCTGACTTTTGCATGTGGCATGTACACTGTAGCTCTGGTAGTTCGGAACCCACCTTAACCCATTCGAGACGACGATTGTTTTCGAACACGGTCCCCAGGAGCAAAATTTTTTTTTTCTTTATATTGTTCATTTTTAATAGAAAAACATGTTTACTATAGAAATCACCCAATTCGTAAGCGAATTCACATAAATAAGATCATTGCACACCGGTGTGCAGCTCGCTCCTCGGAAGATTTTTATTGCGAGGAGCGGATTGAACACCATGTGTGCAATGTAAGGTAAAATGAAAATGCATCATTAAAAAATGTATAAGCATTTATTTCAAAAGTAGTTCAAAAATAGGGGCTAAGTATAGAACTGTCTATCGCTTACCACGCGTTAAACTAGATCCACTCATCCGTCTTAATGTATGGTTAATGCTAAGAATTTAATACTAGCTTTGCTCTTCACTTTTCTCCCTTCTCTCTTCTCTCTTCGGTACCAAAGCCGAAAGCTACTTAACGGAAAAGCAGGTTATCAATATGTCAGTCAGTATTAAAATCAGGAAAAGTTAGTCAAATTGGTAGAAGGGGATAAGAGAGGGGTGAGCCACACACAAAAAAAATACAATAAATGAGGAAACAAAGGGATGTTGATCCTTTGCTGGGACTGCGAAGAATGAATTGTGGCTGTTTGCGCGGCCTTATATAGTGTCAGGAGGGCGAGCGGTGGGGCCGACCTCTAAAGTTGTTCAAAATTGAAAATTTTTGTTTCGTCAACAGTCACCTTGCGCCGAGTCAATGTTCCTACATTACTCGACGATTCATATTCAACCGAATTTGACTCGCCATACATTAACGAATCCTCGCTTTCTACACGCGCCCGATGGACGTGCGCATATTCCACCATCTCTCGCAAATTAATTCACGATCTAATGCGTGTCGTTCGATTTGATCGATCAGAAGGAAGATCATACTTGGTAACTCTCGAGTTTGCCTTTTTTCCATGCGGTCTAAACAAGGCTCGGCAAAGTCGATTTCCTACGTCTGAAACAAGTCAGATGTAAAAATTTCTGCTTAAAGGATATTTTTTTGTTTTTAAGGCTAATATTCTTCTTTTCTATCTTCTTATACTGGCAATAATTTATACTAGGTTCCGTAATATTGTATTCGCCTGTTCATATGAACGGTGTAACTAAATATATCGATATGTATTACACATGATATCGATATGCATTACATACCTGATTATATCTACCATATCGATCGTAGAGTCGACAACTCAGGTCTAGCCGGCCCTTGTCGCTTGGTATCCCCACAATAGTGTTCTAGCTTCTCCTTGCTTCCCTTCAGCGGTCAAGGAACAAATTAATGATTCCGAGTGTATACATACCAATGTAACACGTATACAAGTCACACACCAGATTTAGAGGAATGCAATCTAAGCAAATAAGAAAAAAATTTCCAAGAAAGTTTAGCAAAATCGGTTCTTCGGACAAAGCGATTGGTGAACTTGTGAATAAATTTAAAAGGAATGGATAAATGGAATTATTAAGAAGGAAAATAATGAAAAGAAAAATCACACTTACATTTGCTCTACTTTGATAAAGTGCATTACGATACTTAAAGTGTGCATCATTGTACACGTAAAAATTGTAACTAGAGCAGCTTACCTACTTCTTAAAATCGCCAGTGTTGTATTTCTACCATCCGTAATGTTATGAGAAATTAAATTTATCCGCACAAAATATTTTTCATAACTTAATATTTGTCACAGGAAATTATATATGTGGATATAAACGTAGTACAGCACAATAGCCCAAGGTTACCTTTTCAATTTGTATTTGTATTATTTTCTTCGTTTTTTATTAGATGTAAAAGTAGGTATAGATATAAAAAAAAAAAGTGATTACTTAGGCGATGGGAAAATAACAGTTTAATTTAAGACGATCTACAGATATGAGACGAAATTGTAGTCGACCTGGAACGAAGAAGGTAAATAGGACGTTCTCTGAAAGCTACCGTGGATTACAGAGAATTAATCTTGGGAGTATCGACATGCCAGTATGTCTATATATAACATATACAATTTTAAGAAAACGTACCAGACGTTGGAAGTTTTGTTCATAGCACAGAATGCAGGCTCCCGATTCATCGGTAAGAAGATGCATGAGAAAGAATCCTGCAGATTCTTGAAATGTCACGTTCAAAAAGATGGGGAGATTGCTATCTTTTCGAGTGCATTCCAGCGGTAGTTTCCTCTTGGGTCGCCAACCTGAACGTTTGAAAATATATCCTACCCGCATATATATATATATACCCGCCGAGTCCGTCGCTTTTGTATTGCTTCTTCTCATCTCTACAATCTCATTATTAATCTCGTTCTTCTGCAAAATATTGGTTTTCTCCATAATGCATTTTTATTTCCTTTCTTCATTTCCTTCCCGAAGTTCTTTTCTCAACATTTCCCCTCCAACGATAAATATCGCTGATATACAGGGGACGCAAAGTCATTTATCTAGGATTTTGCATGAAACATTGCACCAAACATTCTTACTGACCGAACGTTGTTACTGCTTTTGAATGTTAAGATTGATCGAGAAGAACGAACCTCTCCGGTATAGAGTCTACATATTCTATAAAAAATGTGTTTACGATGGAGAAACTTGCATCGTCATAAGTTTATCAAATTTCTTTTTAGTATTGATAGTCAATCCTTATAATTGCTTTAACATATTCAGGATTAATAGAAGAAAACATGGTTTTGAATATAGAGCTTACACTTAGAGCTTATATATTCTACCAAATATGTTTATGACGGTGAACCTTGCATCGTTATAAATTTATGAAATTTCTGTTTAGTATTGATAGTCAATCCTTATGATTGCTTTAACATATTCAAGATTAATCGAAGAAAACATAGCGTCGAATAGCTTACACATTCTACAAAAAATTAAGAAGAATTCTCGAAAATGCACCATTGTAAATTTCACAAATCGCCAGTCAAACGTTATGGCCGAGTTGCCGATTCTAATTGTAAGGTCAGTGGGAAAGTAGCAAGGTCTTTCGATATAGTCAACTGCCATCGTGATCTACAGATACTCGGATTATCCTCTCCCCCATCGCGCTGAAAATCGATCCAACCTCGATCGTTTCTTTTCGCGCGCCATTCGCCGCGTACACGCGTAATCCAGTCGACCGTACTTGATGCACTTTGCTCCCTGGTCGAGATTTCCGCGCAATTTGGGAGATATATTGAGTTTAATTTTTTCTCACTTTTACAATTAGTAAATTAGATTTTATAATTAGAATTACTGTGAATAGCTTGTAAAATATAGAAGTTATTTTTATTAAAACTACCGGCTACTTTCGGGACATACATAGAATACTTTAACCGAACACACAGAATAAATCAATATAATAATCTTGGTACTGCACCAAAATCATGGAAAATCTCAGAAAATGAATCGTCGTAAAGCCATACAATTTTTTAAAGGAATGACCGACCAGTTATTTTGACTGGTTCGATAGTTAATTGTTAATGGAGTACCGCATAATTTAAGAAAGTCATTTAGTTATCTACGTGTATATACATGTTGGTTTAATATCCAGTATCGTAAAAAAACTGAAAGGAAGTAGCATTTCGTTGCGTTATTTCTCTTCTTTTTCAATGAGTTGTATCAAATATTATTCCGACTCAGGTCATCGATCTGTACTGATCGCACTAATGCCTCTGTTTAAAGAATTAATCAGTTTCAAAAAACATTTCGTAATCCGGAATTTCTTAACTGGAATCACGTTTCAGCACGATAGCGATAAAGTACAACGATCATTCGAGAAGCGGCCGGAGACGTGTACTAAGCGATGCATCCAAGCAGACTGAGACTGTAATAGCCTGAGTGACGTTGATGAAAGTGAGACAAGCGCATACGTGTAATCCACGTTTCGCATCAGAAAACATCTTTCGGTTTCGAAAACAAAAATCCATCCGAATTATCATTCTCAATCCTAAAATTCCATAAAAAGATACTATCGTATTGCTCTGACTAGAAAGTAAATTTCGCCTTTATAGCGTGAAATAAGACTCATATCTTTATATAGAGCATTCAATCAACAATGCATTTTCCTTTTTTTTTCAGTTCAATCAACGATGCATTTTCCATTTTGTTCCACGACCTATCGCCATCTTTCTCACAAATCCACAATTCCACGATCGTAAAACTTCGGCAAAATACCCAACCAAGTGCGATGCAAAAAGGGAAAATACTTTCCTGCCAACCCAATAGATCGTAAGGCAATGCACGAACTCAGCTTTACGCGCGAAGATCCTTGTCCTCCTGTCGTTTCCTTTCGCGCGCCATTCACCGCGTACACGCGTAATCCAGCCGGGCGTGCTCGATGCTCCTCCTTCCCCAATCGAGCTTCCCGCGCAATTTGGGGAAAATGAAGCGTGCCGAAGTTGGAAAAAGGGCGGGAATATTCATCGAAACGGTTATTCGACCGGCGAATGGGCGGCTCCGGTGGGTCGTCAGCTCGTATGCTCTCCGGCTTACGTAAAATTGAATCCCCCGGAAATTTTACACCGAGCTGTACCGTCGCGTTTCGATGGCATTTCCAGCGCCCTAAGCCGGCCCAGGAGCGGCTTACCCCTAGCTTTATTTCGGAACGGAGTAACTTTTGTTGCTTTTTACCAGCCCAGGAAGGGGGAAGAGGCCTGATTTATCGAGCGTGCACCCTGGGATGGGGTATTAGGGGTTGCTTAGGATACGAGGTTTCCTTTGTGGATCTGCCCTTTTCCGCGTTTTAGGACATTAACCATCGTGAAATTTGAGGTTAGGATCGCTGGCTTGGAGTGAGGTCCTCGTTTTAACGCGTTGACTGCCACGCGGGTTTACGAGAAAATCTCCATCGAGCCGCGCTATACTACATTTCTGGTATGTAAACATGCTGCGTCGGTATTTACTTTGCGTAATAAAATGATCGCGTTTGGTACGAAATTCCTGAGGATCGCCATGGATAGTCTAAATTGGAGATGTGAACACCGGGTTTTTTGGCTTTTATCGTGACCAGAGCGTTTAGAATGAAATGTTTCAGGACGTGCATTTGGTTGAAAATCTTTTTTCGAGAACACTGTTTAACGAATAATGATACCTTTTATTGTGAAATGATTCGATAAGGATTGTATGTTTCTAAGGTCGTCTTCTATGATCGTTTCTGCGCGAGTCTTTGTTGCTGTTGACAGGTGTCAACGTTCGTTGACAACCGTAGCCTTGATCGATTCAAATCAGTAGTTCAATGAAAGCATTCATTCGATCGATCAAATGTAAAAAGCGGTGATTTGATTAATCGTTATAATATCAGTCTATTGACATGTTTCCTTTGTTCTCTTTTTCTTCAAGGATATGTTCAGTACATCTAAATGCGACTGGAAAGTGGCTGGTGGGTTTAACGTTAATGATTAAAGCCCTGTCATTCGTTTTTGAACATACAACAGGGACATTTTTTGTTTAATCGAATTTCGAGAATTTGCTTTCTCTAGGAATATAATAACAAAATGATGTCGTGTGTTATGAATGCTTTCGAGTTGAGTGTTAAGAATTGTTTTTCGACTTTAAAAAATGACGAAATAGGGGGAAGGTCACGTCTTAAGCGTTGCATTGTATCGTTGCATCGATCCAATATATCTTTAGATATGCGGTTGTTAAACTACTTGAGTTTAAGGACCTCTTCTAACACAACGTACACTTTTCCGAATCCCTAGTTATTAATATTATACTCTTGCCTAGTACAAGATGCGATAAAAGTACATAGAAGTAACTTACTTCTTATTACACAATTGACTACACTCTCAACATTAGTTCACAGATACTTCAAAAATGAACCAGTTTTTTTACGCTCTTTACGATTATGTTAAATCAGAAATGAAATTTTTACTTGGGAAATGATTATTGCATTCCTAATTATTAACTCTTAAACTCATTAACTAGCGTGACCCTCCAAATAAGAAATAATTTTCGGGAATTTGTTTTTAAAGAAAACTGTTACATCGTTGCTTGAAAATTCCCAGGCTATATTCATACATATTTAAAGATAACACTACAATCTTTTAATAAACCGTCGAAATTTTTTGTTTTGCAATTTCCAAACTATACTTATACATATTTAAAGATAACATTACAATTTTTCACTAAACCATCGAAAAATGCAAAAAAAAGAATTTAGATGCTCTACATTGCTACGTAAATCACAGGCAATTCGTTAGACATAAATCAACATTTCTTGCAATATAACAGACCTTAATAATATACGAAGCTCACTTCTTAAAACTTCCTCCAACTTCATCTTTAAGGAACCCTTGCACATTTACACCGACACACAAAGCTGTTCGAACCATGGTATATTAGTAGGAAAAGTGCACAAAGTTCCGCGTGTAACATCAAATGTTTCTTGCGATTAACCAACCCGCAGCACGTCCTGCAACTTCAGCCAACTAAGGATGGCTGTTATACGAAAAGAGGGGATAGAGAGCGAGGCAGAGGTGCGATCTAAGTGTTAATAACCCAGCATGTCGACATGCACAACAGCTCAACAAAAAATGCCGTGGAATATCGCCGAAAAAGCACCGTGTATGTTTCAATAAATCAGCCGGCGCGAGTGGGGCAAATAGAAAGGACGTTTTATCGCGATATTGATATATCAAGCACTCTTCGGCGGTATGAAAAGCCGTCGATGATGGCCCCTGGTAATATCAGATCGTCACCGACAATAGAAATATCGACGGAAGGATTTACGCGTGGAAAAATAGTCCCGCTCGCGGCCAATTAACCCTGGACTCCGTGGAAAATTTACGGTAGGAAAAATTACGGGCGGAGTTGGGAGTGTTTAAGGAGGAAATGGAGGAAAAAGGGGGAGAAGAAATGAACCTTTAACAGGAATCATGCGTCGGATAGACACGCATGTTTTTTTTTTTTTGTTTTGTTGGATTGCAGACACAGTTAACTGTATTGGCGTGAATAGTCCTGCAGCTTCGTGAAATTTATCCTCTTGGTCTCGTGGTGTGAATCGTTGTTGTCAGTAGCGAGTGTGTGCTGAGTTATAAGAGCTTTGTTGAAATCTACGGTGTGTTACGGATACATACTTCGAGCAAACTTTGTCCTTACCAGAAGAGCAGATATACGGCTTATAAGTGTGTAAATTGTGAGAGACCAGTGTGCTTAGAATGTTCCAGAAAGATGTGTATTAAGTGTTTAACCGACTAAAGCGGATAGACATTAAGCATTGTGTTTATACATATATTCTTCAGATCTCTTGCATTTTATTTCAAAACCTGTTTAAGATGAACATATGTGATATAATTTCTTTACTTTTTGGGGATATTTAATTAAATACATTGTATTGATTTATTTATATCCATATTAATGCATAATATTGCCAGAAAATATAATAAAAATTTAATGAAAATCATTCTTCCTGTTAAGGGTTGAATTAAAAGAAAAGGAAGGAAGAACGCCGAACTCGAATTATGATAACATAAAACGGTGACACGAGAAAGTGGCCGAAGCAAATCAATTGTGGTAAATATGTGTGTTAATGTGGTTTAGTTAAATATGCGTTTAATAATTATAGTAATGATCTAAATTTGAGTACGCTTTATTTACAAAATACTAATCTAAACTCTTTTATGATTCCTTAAAGAAAAATTTTATCGTTAAGTCGTGCCACTGCATCTTATTGTTAAAATGATCAAAGGGGTCAAAGTGATGCATCTTCAATTTCTTATAAAAATTCTCTAAACTTGTGGCGGTATATTTTCGGAAAAAATTTACAATTCCTTTTATGATATATGAAGAATTGAGCAGATCGTTTATCTGGTCACCTGGAATTTTGTTCTTTTTTAGACAGACATTTATAGTATATGTTGATTTATCGGAATGGAGGCCATTTTAGTGATAAATATACTCAGTACTATTAATAAAATACACAGATGTTGCATACCGTATAAACTTCGCAAGTGGGGTAATGATAAAATCCAACGCTTCGAGAGTGTTAACTCTTTCTATTTGACAGAGTGCAAGCGAATTTATCGCCAAAGGCACATTGGCATGTTTGTAACACTATAATTATCAAAGTGGAATTTTTCTCCACTTTTTCTCACACATAATTAAATTTGAACATTATTTAATTGTAGACGTAATATGTATGTAGTGACGTAATCACTTCTTTTTAGATACTTTACCAAGTAATGACAAAAATGGGATATGTACCTTTTTATGATCGCTATTATTTTAATTAGTAATACGAATGCAATTTTATAATTCAAAACAAACAATCTGGTTATTTACAGTAGCCAAGGCATAGCGTTATTCACTTGCTTGATTAAATAACTACAGTTAAACAAAATTATTTATCTAATATCGTTTTCTTAGGACATTAAATTACGTTTGCATTTAGAGTAGTATACGTGTTTTATTTTTCACATTGAAACCCTTGCAAGTTTTTTTGTTTATCTCCAATTTCAATAAAATTATGTTACTTGTAAAACTCTCAAAGCAACAATTAAAACATATACACTCAATCTCAAAAGTAACAATAAGCCAATATTCTAGAAAAACAGTATTAAATCATTAACCTGATTTTAAATTATCTAGTGGGCTAAGTTGATGTCTTTTAAATCATAGCCGCTTCAAATTTTTTAACTTTAGAAGAATATACGAATGGGTTCTATATAGTCATTTACAAAAAACGTATGTACTTGAAACACAATATAGGCAATATCCTGATATCAGTATCGTAACAGTCCAAGTGTATAGGCAACATCCAGATATAAGTATCGTAACAGTCCAACTGTTAACCCATTATATGCCAAAGCAAATACAAACCTAAAAAAATACACTAATCAATTAATATCCTACAGTAAATTAAATAGACAAAAAATATTTTTATTTGGTGTATAATTTTTATGGCAGTGGGTGCAATGTTTAGGTACAACGATCAAAACTAAAAGTTCCACAGCACAGGTAAAAGTAAATAAAGAACAAGCGTCCCAAAAATCAATGGTAAATAATGGGTTAATCGAAGTCCCAGTTAAGTTTTCCGGCTTGGCAAAGCGAGAAGGTCCGTTATAACGAGTCGTTACACGTTGGCTAATATGCCTCGTGCTTCATTCGGGAGACCGTGTAAATATTTGATCGTCGTCAACGCCTTTTTATCGGGCGACTGTGCTTAAAAGCCAGCGTTCTTCCTGGATTAAATAATGTACGGAACATTGATTCGCCGATGGTGGAAATAACCGAGGAAGAGTATGCATCCGTAATGTAGCAATATTTCAGCTTATAGTCAATTTAAAAATATCTGAAAAATGGCGAGTTTATAGACTGGATTGAATGTACTGAGGTGACAGTATTAAGTATAATTCTATTGCAATATTTGAGAATAATATTAACCCTATGTAATATTGCATATCAGTATCAGCTAAAATTCTGCTGTAAAATTAAGAAATTTTATTATCTTCTTCTATTGCGTAGTCTGATACGATTTATTTGATGATCTAAGTTGTTTTATATGTTGTACATTTCTTTATTAATGCAATGGTATAGTGTTATAATTATAATGAATGTTGATCTACTCGCTGTTATTCATCTTAATGATTACTCGTAATTTAGCAGTAAATAAAAGTGTTCTATACATCATACCGCAGTTCCTTTTCATTTGCGGGAAGTAATCGTGGAAAAATTGTAATTATTATTATTTCCCAAGAAAACGGTTGGAAAATGTAAGAAACGCTCGGCAGACAACGAAAGATCGATTAGAGGCAAACAACAAAATCTCAATTTATTTTCGAGATAATTCTTGCCTCCTTGTATTTACATCTTGTGCATGAAAATCTCTTTTTTGATACGTTATTATAAAATCGTATTTCGTTATTACCATCCTCCTGCAAATAGCGCGACAATTATGTGCCCAACGGTGGTTACTCTGAATCGTAAAATGAGGTCAATTTAGTGTGGTGCGAGTTACGCAAATTATCGCGTTCCTTTCTGAGATTAAAAACGTTATCTCCGAGATTTTTAACGTTTGAGTTTCTTTTTACGAGAAAGCTTTTTAGCTGCTATTGTTGAGTGTTTGTACATGAATTTGCCGAAGTATGGATCGCGATCGATGTTAATATCGTTGCCAGCGAACATTCGCCAGGTGCCAGATTTTTGGATAAATATGGATGAAAGCTTTGCACGCCGGAAAGTGGATATTTCATTCGGTAAAGGTAGTAGCCGCATTTCGATTTTCGGAATAGCAGCTAAACGAAATGGATTCTGCGCGACGCGGTTGACTATCGTTACGTGGAAATGCGAGAATTTCTCGACACGTGTCTGGAAAACAAATTCTTTGTACATGCTTGGTGCGGAATAAGCTCACGGGTATTTATCTATATGCGAAAATTAATTAAATGAAATGCCCCTTATGAGTTTTGCTTTTATCAGTCTCGCTACATTGTTGAAATTTTCTTATATTTTCAAGCAATGGCGAGGCTATTTACTATAATCTTCCAAAGCTTCGATGCCTTAAGCAACGTTGAAGAAAATAGGGAATTACATCATCGATTACTCTGTCGCCAGCGAAATATATCTTGAACGATATACAACAGTGGTGTTTCTCATTCAGCTATAACACTTACGTAATCCTTTTTTGCTGATCAATCATCAATATAACAGGTCAGTAATTTCATATAAAATAAGTGTCACCTATAAATAAATAAAATATGTATATCACATCATAATAAACAAATATCTAGATCACCTATAAATAAATAAATATCTATAAATAATAAAGATAACGTATCTCACTTATCGTTGTTTTATTTACGATTTCCATCACTTCGTTGCGACCCAGAGATGATCATATTTATCCACTGATACTTCTTACTCGACCTCTTTTTCCTTAACACTCAACCTACCAGCCACTTTCTGAACATATTTATACATATCACGTATATCACTAAAAAAGAAGGCTATTAAGAAGAGATATCAATAGATCGACAAAATGATTTACACTCAGCGGTAGAATCATGAAAAATCTCAAAAAATGCGCTTTTACAAAGTACAGCTATTTTTGCAAGAAACGATTCTTTGGTTATTTCGACCATTTCGATAGGTTTAGTGTTAAATATATATCACATCCTGTATATATATATAGATATAATTGAAACAAAATTAATCTCACGTCACCGGCTGTTCCTTCGTAATTGATTGTGAAACTAAAAACATGCGGAATATTTATACAAATATTCACTAAAGAAGATATAAATTAAAGAAGCTTGCGATATACTGAACAACAACTACACTCTATGTTCTCTAAGAACGCATCGACCCAACGATGCTGGCGCGAAACAAAACCACATCCATCAGGACTGTACTCACAGCCGGTCAACAACGTTTGGGCATAACAACACGAGTTAACTGGCGAGCGGTCAACAACGCGTTAAGTCGCCCTGCAGTATAAGGAAGCAGGGTATTCGCGTTGATCCGTCGAGCCACGCTTGGGTCAGGTTGAAAAAAGACATGGTATTCTTACCTCGTATGATTTCCTCGCGGCTCTTTCGTATTCCGCGATACCTCGCTACCGAATCGACGGTCGTCCGCAGCCTATAAAGGTCCCACACGTGACGAGTGCGCCGCTACCGGGATTTAAAAATATTCGCAGTCCGCACACGCCTAGAGTCTCCCGATTAGCATTCGCACGGGGGAATGCATCGAATTTACATGGAAAATTTATGTAGCGAAACCGGGATGCCAGTAATGCGGCGATATAAATTTCACCGGCCCGTCGAAACGCCGAGTAACGAAATAACTGCGGTGGGCTTTCTAATTGAGTCGCGGATAATAACAGTGGTCTGATGTATTGCTCAAGTATGCGCGATAAAGCTGAAGGCGCACGAAATGATATAAAGAACCGATGTTAAGGAACGGGATGCTCTGGAGTACGAGGCTAACAAGGAAACGTCGGCAAGGCGAATACTCCGATTCCTTTGAACTTGCAGGACTGTGGAGAACCTCGATATAAGCATCAGAGCTGTATTTCCATTTGCTGTGGAGTACTTTTTAAAAACTTATTTAAAGACGGAGGAGGTAAATCATTTTCTCGGCTATTTTGCGCCTGGAATTCAGGATTATTTTGATGTCACGCTGAGAAAGGTAATTTTTTTTATTTTAAACAATACCTTTTACAAAGCGCTCTACGCGGGTTACTAGGGGAGTGAAATCATTCGATTTTGAACAATATTTTGGTATATGTTGTGGTTTACGAGATATATGGTATAATGAGAAGTCGCTGTCTTGAGGACGCTTTTACATCGAAACACCAAAAAGTAGTGAGAATGGAAAATTGTCCGATGCTTATATCGAGCTCTTCTACAAGCTTGCAAAGTTTAAGAAAAAATCTAATCGTTCTTAAAACCTCAAAAAGTCTTAAAACGAGATAAAGCGTCACTGTAAAATCGAATAGTATACTTTGTACTTTACAATCGTCCTAAACTTTTTGCTACATCTAAGTGCTCACACGCCTTATCAGCGCATAGTAATTTATACAAGGAGCTTCCATATACAATAATAAAATGACTGTCACATTTCAAATTTATCGGGCAGAACGATGGATACTTCTGTGACGAATACCGAAATCACCGAGGTTTTTTTCATCGCTGTTGATTTCTTCATTGTCAGGAGTGGGATTTTACGTACCGCTCGAGTTATTCCGAGCACCCCTTTGAACGGACCGTAAGCAAATTTAACTGCAAGGAGAAAGCTTAATATTTGCATCTCTTGCGCGGACGGCGCTTCATGTATTTTCAACGTTCCAGAGTTAATAGAGCAATCTGGATAGTGTATTTTAATATTGCGAGATACTGAACCTGGACTAGGCGTTCGCGGTGTAATAAAAAATCGTTTCCTTCCTTCAACATCGCGCATCCTAATTGACGAGAGTATTTGTAATCGCTGCTAGATACAAGAAGAGTTACATTATGATCGATATTTATAATCGACCAGGATAGTTTTATGACAAGTTTTTAGTGATCAATTTTATGACAAAGATCTATGATCCAAATCTCGGTGATTATTTTTTGTGATCATTATTTCAGATTGGTATCGCACTTTTAAATACGCATCGGCTTTGCTCGTTTTAGCAAAATGCTTTTACTGATTATAAATTAGCTTTCTAACATAATAAATATGTCGAATGTACAGTTCTTTTGTGCAATACGTACCTATAAGAAAAAGTTTCTCTCAAATGGATCAAACGATGCTTCAGATAGAAACTATAAAAATAGTGAAAAACAGTAATACATATTATAATTACATAAAACCTATACATTTCTCATTCCTCATCCCATATTTCTATCCCACACAAGACAACTTTATCCAATAGAATCGTCTCCACTGTTTCTAACCAGCAGAACGCAATCCTCAGGCAACAAACCACAGGTCTCAGGCTCTGTCCGAAAATCTCAAAAACCCTTGCATAGAAGTCCAGAAACGCCCCCCCCCCCCAGTCCCTCCTGATATCACGCAAACGATCGCCTCGGCCTTTCTGAAATCGTAAAAACCTATATGGCGCTTTGTGAAATTTGATTGGAAATTTCCTCCCATCCTGGTGAAAGGTTCGGTGATGGAACGTGTAGTTCGCCGGGAAGCGCGATTGCTTCCGATAGATTGAAATGCTTAACCGTGGTTGCGCCGAACATCAAAAGCTGAATAGCTTTGTTTCCGTAGCTGCCGCGCTCCGTCGCAGGAGCAAGAAGGGGGAGGGAGAGAGAGAGAGAGAGGGAGAGAGGGAGGATTGGCGCGGCAGGAAGAGAAAGCACGGACGATGAGTGGGCGAGTGAGACTGCGAGAAGGATGGGGGGAGAGAAGGAGGAGGAGGGAGAGAGATGGAGCGAGTGAGGAAAGGCACGAGGCAGGGAGAAAGGGTAAACGCTCGATACCAAATGCTAGTGGGTTCGGATTGTTGCCCAGGCTTTTCCAGAGCCGCGGTTCAGCCCTGTCTATATTGCATTCGCCGAATGGTACTTTGCATTCCGCTCAAAGAAGTTCGCGCTGAGGTGAGAGCACTGTGGCGGGTTAGAGCGGTGATCTCCGAAATCTTTCGGCTGCGCAGCCCTGAGATCCTGAGGAGGAAAAAACAAGTGGCGCGTATCCTCGATTGATTGGGTAGAATTGCTGATTATACGTGTATGCTTGTCGCAAATGGCTTGTTCAGCCGTGTATGTGGATACGGATTTACTTATCTTGGCTCGTGCCTTCGTGTGAATTGTCTTCTCCGCGTTTGACCCTTTCGCTGCTTTAGCGTGACTCGAGGAGAGGAGAGGAAGAAGAGAACAGGAGCGTCAGGAAGGCGCGCAGGGAATAAAAAGGAATGTAAAAGAAAAAAGCGTCGACATGTAGAAGATAAAGGATACTGGTCGAAGTACGGATGGCAAATAGGATAAACGTCTGAATGGTAATTATAGCGCGTATACCCATTGTAATTAGTATTTTAGAAGAGAATACTGCGTCTACCGTTGCAAAACGAAGAAGTTAGGCAGTTTTACTAGGATTATCCCAGTTTTACTAGGATGCTGTGTAAACTATGTATAAAAATTATTGTCGGAGTATGCTTAGGTATTTTTCGCCTCCCCATTCTGGAGACAACTGGGTTAGAGTAGTGGTCTCCAAACTTTTTTGATTGTGCACTTTCAAAGCAGAGAAAGTGAATGCCACTTATCCGTAATTGATTAAATCACAACCCATTGTAATTGATACTGTAATACTAAACCTACCAAAGTGGTCAAAATGATCGTTCAGTCGTTCCTTATTGCAGTACCTTGTAATCGGGTATTTTCTGAGCTTTTTCACAATTTTATCGCAGAGTGTGAATCATTATATCCATCTACAGACATGTCTTCTTAACACCCTTTTTCTTTAAGGATATACGCGGTGTGCGTAAATATGTCCAGAAAGTGACTGAAAGGTTTAGTGTTGAAAAGGAAATGAGGCCTCGTGTATTATTCCAAACAAGCTGTTATTGCACGTTATTTTCGAAACAAAATTGTTTTTGGCGTACCCCCAGGTATTATCTCGCATATATCCTGGGGTACATGAAGCCATCTTTGGAGACCGTAGTGATCGGAAGTTGTTTGTCTTCCGTATGTAGGCTATACGAGCCTCGATACGGTGGAATCTTTGGTGTTCGCTTTGCGAGGATGTTTTGACAGCTATAAGCATTGAAAGCGCTTTTGGACGCTCAGAGGTAAACGCACTGACGATTCTGACCTTCGATATTGCGCATCGATTTCAAGGGAGCAAATTGGATAGCGTTTTGCCTCCTGAGAGGAAGCTTCGATAAACTACTTAATTAAACTACAGACACGTGTAATTTTCATTCGATGTCCCTCAACTCGCAAACTTAGAAGTAAGATTTGCATATATAATTATTATACGTGAGAATTTATGGCGTGACTTAGTTTCAGGTGTAAGATCTCTCATTTCGATGTGGATGCAAAATATCGGCATTATTTTCGCTTTTAGACACGCTGATCTCGTTGGCAATTAGAAAACTAAAGATTGCACTGTTAAATACCTTTGGGTATATTTTTTCGAAATATTTATGCTTCCGAATTGTTGAACGCATATTGCTGTTGGATAATCGATACTTCAATTGTTATTCAGTAATGTAATGGAGAGCGTTTGAAACAATTTGACTACGTAACGAAATTGGATTTTTTAATTCCTACATTTTGCAATTTTAGATAGACAATATTCGATCAAATATATATTCCTGTGAAAGCACTGATCAATTGTGAACTTTCAGTTCTATTTGTTATAGTATTGTTTATTTATCCGAATTTTACTTATGTAAATATTATGCTTGTGGGATATTTATTTTAATTAGGAGTGTAGGAGAATTCTGGTTTGATCAATTATTTGTCTGTTCGCACAGGGTTATTTTCTTGAAATCAGAAATAACAGAGAAACACGAAACTAATAACAGGTGATTGTAATTATATTCGTCTTTGGATCTACAATGACTTAATATTATGGAATATTGTTTTTAAGTAACTTGTATTTAACAAAGGTCTACGACCTTAACCTGATTCACGCATAAAGCAATACTTTTTTCAATTTTCCTGCAGAATATAAAGTTTATTTACTTTCATGTCATCGATGGTTCGCGTTTTATTACAGTTTGACATATGAAATTATTGCATCTCTATTTCCATATTGCAAAGTGGAAATATTGCTCCGACAAAATTAACAGGGAGATATATATTCTTCAGAACGATAGAGATACGGGATTAATCATGGTAACGCGATAATTAAACGACCGTTTATTGCAAATTTTTCCTTAACAATTAGTTATCAATCAACCTTGATTAACTGTCAAATAATTAATTAATTCAATTTATATATTATCCCTTTAATTATTTGATCCACACATCTGTAGCTAAAGAATTATTTCCCACACGCGAATGTCAATTTGGTTGACAGTACTTTAACTCCAGAAGATCAGACGGAGTATCACTGATACGTACTAAATGTGTGCTCGCTGTGACAAATGCTGTAAGGATGTTATTAAAAGAGAGATATATAATCAGAGAAATGGATGGATGAAAAGAAAAAGAATTACACATACACTTCACGATGTATGTCCACTTCGAGTGGATAAAGATAGCGATAATAATATATATCTCTGTAAATCTTATCATAAGTCAAAAGTAAACCGATCATACGTGCTCGCGACTGACTCTGCTGACTCTTGTTTCCCTTGGAAACCAAAACAGACAATAATCTGCTTTTGCTACGAGAATGTAGTCGACCATTCTTACGATAAATTATATACCACACTCTGCGCCCTGTTCCTTACAAAGCGGAAGACAACGCGGAAGAATCGCGAGCAGCACTATATCAAATAATATTAGCAGCACCGATATAGATATCGGTTTAGCCATTCCAAGAGCGCCTTTGAGCTTCGCATTCGTTACTGGCTTTCGCGAAGGGAAGATTCGGTATTTGTTATGCACTCCTGCGGTAGATGGGCGCAGAGATTGGAAATATAAAGTTAGGGAAAATTGCATTATTCACGAGGAGCATTCATCGAAGTTCTTTTCTTCGCTATACAGTATGTATTATCCCTCTTGCTGCGAGTGCGCGGATCAGCGTCCGTATTTTAATATCCTTACGGTTTCATGATGCGAAAACGATATTTCTGCCGGATACTGAGACCGTGGGTTATCTCGCACGAAGTTTAAGTGCTCGTTCACCACGGAGACTCACACAGAGCTATTCTATTGATTTTTCGAGTAGTCAGTGCCTGATCAATATTTCCCTCCGGTTGTCATTCGTAAACATACCTGGGTTGCATAATATCGAACCTGTTCCTCTCGTCGATATTCCTGGAAATACATCCGCTAACGATCGAAGCCGATTTGCTCAAAGTTCGTTGCTCCATAGCAATGGATTTTAATCCGTGGACAATTAATATTGTTGTAATCACGCTAATATAATAACATAAAGTGTCTCAGTAATGTGGTATGTTAACAAGAGTTTTCAAATCTTGTACTTAATCGTGTACTTTTATCTCTGGTTTTTCGCTGGATTATAAATGCAATCAAATTTATGGTGAAATAATCCTAGGCTTTTAGTAATCACACACTTCTTATTCATAGGGATATAAGAAGAAAATGGCGGAAGTATGTTACGACTGGCAAAGTAATTTCTCCGACACTGTTTCTGGAGTGTATAGCGTAAAGTCTGTACGCCGTATAAAATACATCACAGCTGTGTCGAACGAATAAACTGCGCCAATTTGTACGTAAATGGATCGTTGGTTGCACGAAAAGTTCGCCTGCACGCAATTCACAATTCTCGCATGACATTGTGTTAAACGTACTTGGCACAGACAATTATGCTCTTTGACGAATAGCGAAGAGGTTTTCGGTATCCCATCCGCAACACGCAGCCTCGTGTAACGACGTAAGTCCGCTAAAAGCCTATTTTTTCGGAGCCTTTGTCCTGCGGAAGGGCAAAAAATTGCGCAACAAAAGGTTAACGAACTCATGGTTTTTGATGACCGATTTAACTTCGCTCTCGCCACGATTTAGCCAGAAATCTGGGGAAAACAAAAGGGCCGCATATACTCCCCGCTGTCAAACTTCATTCTATCGCTGGGATATCATTGGCTCGCCCGAGGAAAATCCGTTTGGATTATCCGCTCGCTGAGAAAATTCAGCGGGGCATTTTCATGAAGCATTCATTCCTTTAATTCAATTTTGAACGCCAAGGCCCCCCGGGGACAAAGGATTCTCTTTCCCTTTTTTCCCTTCCTCTTTCTCGAGGCGCCTTTTCTTGCGCAAGGGCCGCGCTACCCCGCGGCACGGACCTTTATGAATAGCTGAAAAAGTAACATACCCCAGCGGATACGCCGGGGAGTTAAATTTTAAGTACTCCGGGCGCGCGCGGCAAAAGAGCGGGCAATAATACGGCAGCCAGTGGCCCTGCTACTAAATTCATGGAATATGAATATGCGCATTTAGTTATGCGTGCCTCGTCCAGGATGCCAAACAAAATTTGGCCTTGTACGACGACAATTGCATCGAATCTCCGTCCCCCGGGTTAATTCGCCTCCGTTAGCGTGCAGTTTCATTAAAATCAGCTTCCCGCGTAGCGCTGATTCGCGGGAACATGTTCAACGGTTAGTTTCCTTCGACGAAAACTTTATTTCGCGACAGAGCGCCCGGTCGAGTTTTACCGCGTAAGAGGAACTCAGGATCAACGAGCGGCTCGTGATCGACGAGTACGGCAGCGTGTATCATCGTAGCTTGGCGATTCGTACGGCGAAGGACCTTTTCGGCTGGCCTTATTTTGGTTAAAAGCTCGATTAATAATTTGAACCTTCGAACGTGTAGCTTGTCTGTCGTCGAAAAGTAACGTGAGCTATGTTTAAATATAGCTCAGTGTGTTTTCTATGTTATATATCATTTCCACGTGCCGTTTGACAGAAAACTACCATGAAGGATCAAATATATCTTTAAATCATCAAATTTCTTACGTGTAATGTCATTATATAGTTACTTAATTTCATGATTTTTATTATGATTTATGTGCGGTGTATTTCTTAACGTTTACTTATCCGTTGTTTGTTTTTCTATCGAGAAATATTATATATGCAACTTCACCTGCCGGTCGCGATTAGTACATTATGCTGTATTGCTTTATACTTGTTGATACCTATTGAACGTTAGAGTTCATTTTTACATTAACCATTCGTAGTTGTACTACTATTCTACGAGACAAGCATCCTTACTTCATTATTGCGTCGATAATTCTTATCCCAACAATATCGAGTAGTTTAGAACAATTCGAACTATCTCTTATTTCCGTGCACTTTTTAAATCGAATAAATATACAAACCAGACTCCTTATTTGAACAAAATTGTTTTATTTGCACAGCAAATTATACGAAACGGTGTATTTTTAGTATACATACATCGTGAAACGTCTGACTCTTCGAAGACGCGTCATTCGAAATAGATATACATGAAACATCGGTAGGTTTTGTGTTTTGCAGAAGGGTCTGCAGTTTCCACGATTCTGAAATCCTCGAATTATACGAAATTATGCATTATCAACAATAACCCCGAACGACATGGCGGCGTCTGAATTTTGGAGAGGATTTTTACCCACGCGAGTTTTCCCCGGATGGTGCGTTTGTGCGCCGATAAGAACGAATTTTATGACCTCCCAGATGCACAGGACGCTGGATAGAAGGTAGCCCGCCGATTCGTGAGGGGGTCGTTATCTTTGACCGTTCCACATTCTCCGAGTTTCAAGCTGAGAGAAGGAAAAATAGGAGGAGCGCACGTCTGAGTGAAAGAGATGGTAGGCGGTGCAGACCAGTGGTTCTTGAGTTTTTTATTTGCCCGCCACGCCGTAATATTTCTGGAATATGTTTTCTTTTGAATATGTTTTTGTGCCTACGAATCGGTTACGTTGAATTTTTATTCAAAGTTCTCTCAGCGTTCGGCTATGTTCCACCGAAGAATTTTGGTAATAAGCGCTTGGATTGAAAAAAGAATATGTGAAGATGTACATTGGATCTGTGCTTTGACAACAGCTTCTGATAAAGAAAAAACATGGGCGAGCCTTTTTGATTTTTATGGAGAGTTTATAGGCATTATTAATAAATTTTTGTTGCCGACCCTCTTCAGTTATCTTCGTTAACACGCAGTGCTATTTTTGAAAAGATCACTCTAATGAACACTGCTCATATTCAAGTCGAATTTGAATAGTAGTTTTCGTATAGCAATCAAAATCTACTTTGGAGCAATAACTAACAAATTACTTATGTCATTGAAAGACGATGAAAGTGTCGTAAGAAACTTCATTCTTGCACATACTCTTTTTGTTTGAGCAAATTAGATTTGGTACAGACATCAGTTTTTTTTCTCAATTTTCAACCTTTTTGAAGTTCATAAGCTCTCCAAAACAACGCGAGTCTCTTAAAATGATTTGGATTAGACCACTTTCAAAAGCCAATGTCACGGCAAGCGAATGCGTTAAGAACCGCTGGTATAGAGAGAAGGAAGTCCGTCTTTATCCACAGATCGAAGCAAAGCCTAACAAATCGCTCGTGCGCGACCGTCCTTCGTCCCTTGGGACGTAATTTGTCTGGAAAATATCTCACCGTCAGCGTAATTGACCGGGCACACGACCCAGGAATACCTAATTGCATATCGAAATAACGTCCGATCGTGATGTTGCGTAAATGTAAATACGGTACTGATCTAATTCCAAATCAAGATCTTTTTGGATTATAACTGAACGCTCCTTTTAGCCTCAACGGTTCTATCTCGACACACGCGACTCTTATTTCTCTTGAGATTCAGGTGCTCTCGATGGAGCGGTTTTACTTGCAAACGCAATAAATCAATATTGTAGCGTGCACTCTATAAAATGACATAACAGTTGATTAGCGTTTTGACTGCTTCGATCCCAAGAGAGCCATCGATATATACGACCCGATATTCACAGAACAGTTGCACGTGGCAGCGTATATCTACGCAATTCCTGTGTATCAATGAATTCGCCAAAGCGTATACATATGCACATATACATATACATATACATATACATATACATATACATATACATATAAATACACACATACACATACACACATACATACACACATACACATACACATTCATGCGCGCGGACACACATACACAAGTGTATTTTTCCTTGCGCCTATTTTTCCCGAAATTGAGACTTTATTGTGAAAAACTGTTTACACGTTTATGATTCAAAGTATTCGTTGGCCACGGTGGAAGCAAAGTTGTAAACCTATTATGTATGTATTCTTTCAGCAATAAAAGAGGTTAGACAGGGCACAGGATTGACAATGTTGAATTCGAAAGCCACTGGTCCACAAATAAGCGGTTTTAGGGAAAATTGACCGAAAGGCATGAGTAGCTCAAGTGGCGGAGCAGTCGTCTGGCCAAGCAATAGGTCGCAAGTCTGGTTCTTTAAGAGCCCTCTAAAAGTCATTCACCATCCAACGGTCCAAATTTTTTCCACAGACCCCACAAATGGGGGCTCGTTCGGGATTTAGGCAGAATTCGATCCTAGCAAGGCCATTGTTACGGACAGTTATTCCGGTGGATAAATAACTTCGAGTTGGGGCTTCGTTGAGGGCATCGAGGTCGTTCGATGCACACGAAGAAAAACGTGAGTGTGGTCTAATTGTGTGCGAGGCTTAAGCGCTCGTTGGTACTCGCGTCGCCAGGTAATCATTCATTAATGCTGGCGCCTCTAGGCGCTTTGGACATCTGTTCACGGTATACCGTAGGCTCTTACAGTAGTTTAAAACAAGTTAATCATCTGACAGCAAAGGCGCCGCTTAGCGCTCCGTTGAGGAGTGTTAAAATGAACTAAAGGCATCTTTAGACGCTTGGAAATTTGTATCGACAGTGATTGCATAATAGCGAATTATGTTAATCGTAAGAGAATTCTATTACAATACTTATGTGTTGTAGCAATAATATATTACTATGACGTAGTTATTGTATGATGATAAAATTGACTAACCTTTATAATATATAACGGTATTGATTGATTAATGCATAGTGCGGTGTTTCGACAACTTCAACGTACGAATCAACTCGTATGTATCTCCTGAAAAATACGCGCTGCAGATAAAAATTGTCGTTCGCAGGGTAGGTTGCGATTGAATGATTAAAGGATAACGTGCACTGTGCATCGATATTTCCTGTCGTGGAAAAGTTAAGACGTAAATATGCAATGGCGAATTTTCGGACTGAATGATCCAGTGTGGGATCGAACCTTCTTTATTTCAATTCGAACATGAACAATCGATATTACAACAGTGTGCAATTTTGTTCTCAATTTGCAACTCGACGTAGCCTTGTCTGATTTAAATCAAATTATTTTTATATACAATATAAAAAGTAATAGCAGAGAAATATTGAGTTTGTATAGCGGATTTAGCTATAATGCAAAAAATAATTATGAACTTCACGAATCAGTATCCACATTCCTCAGATATGGCTCCGTATGACATTTTTCTGTGCCCAAAAATAAAAAGAACCTTGAGGGGCCGCCGTTTTGCAAGCATAGATGAGATTAAAGGCGCATCGCTCAGAGAGCTGAACGCTATTCCAAAAATGAAGTTTCAGAGGTGTATAGGGAATTGGAAGAAGCGCTGAAGTAAGTGCATTATATCTAATGGGAACTATTTCGATGGGAATAACATTCATGTAGACGAATAAATAAAATTCATCCCAAAAGAACGAAAATTATTGTTTTTTTTTTTTTAACACTTTTCGTATGTAGGAAATCCTTATTGATAATGAAATAGTTATGAAAACAAAAGAACAGTAAACAAGTTTATTAAAACAACGAAGATATAAGAATAGGAAATACAAACAATTAATGTCTACAGGAAATGCGTCTCAATCATTTAAACATCTAAAGAATACAGGTCTCAATAATTTGTTTATATCTAGAAAATTCGTCGTCTCACATCACTTGCCATTACGTCTCTATGCAAACTCTGTATTTCACGTCGCCGCCCTGACGTTCTCAAAACATATATCATATACTTTATTTCTCTTTCGCATCAAAACATATGCTCATATATTTTATTTGTCTCTCGCTTCAAAACATATATCATATGTTTTATTTCTCTTCCGCTTCAAAACATATGCTCATATCTTTTATTTCTTCCATAACCCCACATACACGTTATTAATTTCTTTTAATTTCCCATGACGAAGTCGATTTAACTTAAAATCCAACCTGCAGCGAATTCGATATTATCGACAACACAATTCGCATATTATACAGACTGTCGATATAGATTCGTAGATCTTACGCAGTTACTATAACTCGTACAAAATAACTACCCGCCTCGTTTTTACTATTATATAATCCCTCATGCTTTCTATTCTTAGTAAGCGTGGCGGAACATACTAATCAACCTGTTAAGTATAATAACACACCTATTTCCATGACAGATTACGAAATCGCGAGGCAGAACGATTTCCTAACTTTTTCTTCGCACGATACAGCTCGCGAGCACCGCGATTAACGTTATTCAAGACTTCTCGGTCGAGGGGTTAAATATCGAATGTGCATCGGCCAGAAGTCCTCGTCGATGCTCAAACAAAATGGTCGTTTGCAAAGCCCGGGAAATAAATCGAAGGTACGACTGTGAGATCTTGATAAACATTCCAGGACGGCGAGCAATCCGCGCACAAAGGAGACGGGAAAGGATGAAAACGAGGAGGCGGATAGGAGGGGGGGGGGGGGGAGCGGCAAAAAGAAAACGGCCCGTAACTAAGTGGTGGTAAGCGCAAAGCGAGTAAGAAGATGCGGCGCGCGGGCGGACGAGGAGGCGGATGAACAAAGAGGGAGAGAGTTAAAGGAAAACTCGATAACATTGAGATGTCCCGCGGCAAAGGAAGTCCGCGCTTGGGCCAATGGCCGGCCAGAGTTGCGCTTACAGATTTTTAAAATCAAATTCACCCTGTTGCAAATCAAATTCGTCCATTTGCAAATAAAATCCATCCTTTGGCAAATGAAATGTATCCTTTTGCAAATGAAATTCATCCTGTTGCAAATCAAGTACTTTCACTTTATATGTAAAATATGTATGTAATTATATGTAAAAAGACATCCAATAATGTTAATTGCACAGTAGGCGATAAAAAATGTTATTATGATTCATAGAATTGCATAATTATATATCGAGATAAAGGTATGCATGAAAACTGTGTGTAGATAATTAAGTAATTCAATAGTAATGATAATTTAAGAAGAACGGTTTATAGGCTAGGTTATATGTACATATGTATATATAGCAGCCGGTAACTTAACATACATATTCATATAACAATTATAACAATTTGCAGACATGACAGTTCCGGTAGAGTTAATTACATCTACTAAATTTTGCCGATTTAAAGGATCACCTAACATATTTCTTGCACTAATCTTGGTTTTGGAAAAGACTTCTTCGATAGGGTTCAGCATTGAAGAACAAAAAAACAATGTTAATGTTTTGTTTGACCAATGAAAATAAAAACATGTTAATATATAATGGTATAAATCATAATAAAATGTATTATTTCTTACTATGTATTAACATTATTTGATGTTTTTTAAATATAATATATATGTGAAAATATTTGATTTGCAAAATGGTGAATTTCATTTGCAAGAGAGTGAATTTCATTTGCAAAGGAGTGAATTTCATTTGCAAAAGCGTGAATTTAATTTGAAAAACCTGTATTTGGTCGAGGACGAAAGGCGTGGGATTCCGAGTGGAATTTTCTGCCTGGCCAAGAACCGCGGTTTTCGACCAGGGTGCTGTGGGAATTTAAAAATCTTCAAATACCGAAGCACTTGGTGAGGGCACTGACCTCTAGTCCCTTGGATGGACAGGTGAAAAAGTGACGAACGGGGAGCCAACATCAGCTGTCCGGTATAAATTGTTCTGTCTTGAATTACGAATATATCTAATAAATTAATGTTATTTGCTCTCACTTTATTACAACAAATTATTTAAATAAGTCGCTTGTCATTGTGAACTATAATAAATCCTGTATTGAGTAAAGCAATTATCTAAATAAAGCAATCGAGATAATTATAGTCATATTTATCAGAAATTTAGAGCGTGTAAGTTAAGCATATATTGGTGTTAGATTATTTTGCACAAAGTGTATACTGCTGAGTTCCATCATAAGATTGCATCCGATGTGTCAATTCCTAGTATCACAAAATTTTTACATACAAGTTTTCACATTCGATTACTACTTGCAAACGGATAGTATTATGGGTATAGGTCTAGTATAATACATTCCTTTGTGCGTCGTAAATTTTAAGTAATCGGTTTATGTGCGTTCGAAGATAAAAAATCTTAAAAATTGATAGTTTAGAAGAATGAATTATCTTTGATCGGTGTTGGAAATCCGAGAGTTGTAGTGTAGGCCAGCTCTCTTTTTGTTGTCTAACAGTTTTGTTTTGGTATTTCTTTTTCATAATAAATCTGTGGCGAAAAAGGAAAGGCAAGAATTGCGTGTTTCGTTCAGAATCTGTTTTTTAACCTGATAAGGCTACACAAACACAATTTTTCTTATATTTGGAAATCGTCCTATTCAATGATCGTTTGCGATTTGTACATACGCAGCTGCTGTTTGTCGTTATCTACTACGCGTCGATGAGGAAAATTAGTATTTTATCGTCATATTATTGATCTCAACATACAAGATCAAACTAAAACATTAACCAAAAATCTTTCAGAATTATCCATTTGTCTGTTTTCTTTGTGTCCATTTACATTGTACCTTATCATTAAGCCATACTTCGAAGTACACGGTAAGCAATCGAAGGAATTTCTTCAAGGAGCATTCTTCATAGTTTAGGATAAAAAAGTGACCAAGAATTTATTTGCAGCACGTGCAGAATTATAGCAAACCAACAATAGCAAGGTATATGAAGTCGAGCTTTGCTCGACATAGGATTACAAAGGGATGACGCTCTGCGTTGGGATGACGCTCACGTCCGACAGACGTGATAAGTTATTTGTAGTCCACGATCCACGGTAGTTCATGCACGCGCGTTGTTAATAACGAATCCAAGTTTATTCTATAATTCTGCAAGGATCGAACGGTTACAAAATGTTAAGCAAGAGAAACTGGTTTTATTTCTGTGACAATTTCAAAGGCATTAAGAACACTGAAAATGGAATTGTTAACGAAATCGAAACACCGATAAGAATAATGTAAACCTTATCACATTTTTTGTGACGGGAATAATTAAAAGGTTTGTTTATTGAATATAGTGACGTATGAAATTACACGACATCAGTACGGTGGAAGCAAAAGATAAAGCAGAACAATCCAAAAATTCAGTAACATGCAACTTTACTTTAAAAACATTCTTTTGCATTACGATGCATGTAGATCTGCAAAAAGGATATTAATAAAGTAAAGTTGGTTTATTCGTAAAAGTGTGGATTTCTCACAACACTAATGAGTTAAAAATACGTCTATATTTAAACAATTTTACATGAAATTATAGATGTTCTAATATCGGCATCGTTGCTTTCGAGACGTACATTACCTTATCCCGTGTTATCTATATCTAAAAATCGATATCATCGTCCGTTTGAACCTATACATTTTTCAACCACTTTTTGCATTATTGCTCTTACAATAAATCATATGAATAAATAAAATTTATATTCTTCCCGTTCTCCGGGCATCGGGAAGTATTTCGCAAGTACTTCAGAAATAATACAATCAACCCAGGAAGCCATAGCTAATAGCCAATTATTCATCCTCCGCGTCTTTTTCGGGGCAATTCACGCTGCCCGCGCCTTCGCACACGGCGGAGGGCGAATAAGAAGTGGCGAATTCTCGCAAATTAATTTGGCAATAATAATGAATGAGAAGAGCCAGCCGCCCTTTGCCGCACAATGGCCTCGCGGCCCTTCTTCTCGATCCTGCCAGCTTGTTTTTATCGAGGAATTGGCACCGAATGAACCGGACAGGCAACTGAAAGGACAACTCCGCTCTCAATGCCGCCAGGCGTCTCGAAGTTTGTTTCAGTTTAATTGAGCTCGAAAGTTTCCGACTTGTTGTCCGTGCTTGGTCCACCCCCCCCCCCCCCTCCCCTTATCCAAGCCCGGAGCACCTACGGCTTCGGTTCCAGCAGCACTCGGACACCGCCATGAGAACCGTTGCGGTGTCCTGACACGCACGCGAAATCGCCCGGGCTCGGGTTTCGCTTTGTACCGTGCATCAGCTGGGTTCTTACGTTGCCAAGCCGCCCGAATTTCCCCCCGTCTCCGATTCTATCCAGCGGAACGAGCTGGTCTATTGGCATCCCCCCGCTCCCCAGCCGCCCTGCCACTTGTTCTCACAAAGGAACCTGAATGTTTCGACGTATTGTCGAAGGAAATGCTGATTTTTTCATCGATCTCGCTCTCATTTTTCCCTCAAACTACGCGTGTTCAATGAAGGATGCTCTCTTTCCTTCGACAAATGCCTGCAAGTGAAATTATTGTTTTATGGTTCGGGGAAAGGGTGTTGTTTCTTGATTTGGGAAATGGCAGCGCGATTGTTTTCGAGATATTTTTAAAGGTGTCTTACTTTAGATATTACTATGACTATGATGATAATGAATGTTTTTGTGTGAAATTTGTATGAAAGTTAGATAGTTAAAGAACTGTACTTTTTGAATGTAATGTACGTTGTTCAGCAAGAGGTTTAGTATGTAGAAGGAATTCCTGAATGTAGCTTTGATTTTCAGGCATTACTGTGGTTTTCCATCTTAAGCATTGAACTGTCACTAAAACTGTATAAAGTTATTAACTGACTGTGAATAATCATAGAATTTACTTAGATAAAATGCAAAATTTGTGTACGATTGTAAAGTGCGAAGAATGCCACTAGTTTTTACAGAGACTTGTCAAGATTCATCCAGTGAAGATCGCAGAATTCTCTGATAAAGAAGGATTTATAGTTCAAGATATTTTTTTTGTTTTTTTTTTGTAACAAAAACGTACCATAAAGAAACTCAGAATTCTCCTATGGTAACACATATCTTGGAAACAATAATATGTATAAAAAAAAGCGTCCGGATAAAATTCGTTGGTAACATAAAACAGGATTATTAATTGCAGTTAGTTTGTCGTAGGTACATTCATTTCATTTTTACCGAGCAATCTCTTTTTTTACGAAGCTAAATGAATTTTCGGGTTTGGAAAATTGAATGTTGCATATGCATCTACATAACAATGAAACTTTTATAAAGGTACGTTCCCGTTAACGCGCTTCGCAGAGTAATGTTATAGACGCTCATCAAATTTTTGCAGATCTACACAAAACGAGGTAATTCGAGTTGCAATTGAAAGCCTCTGTGTTATAATGGTCAATAGTATTTGTACCCAAAGTGCAAAATAATTCAACGAGAATGTAATATTGCATAATTCGATTTGCAGTAATGCGAATTGTTACATGTAATAATTGAGGCAAGTTACGTTTATTATTCGAGTCCCTATTTATACGAGTTAGTCGCAAACAGAGCGTAAGTTTCTTTGATAATTGAATCGTACACCCACTGTGTATTTCTGTAGAAATTATGATCTATTTCGCTTGTTAACTCGCGTTTTGATGACTATTGCAAATTATCTTCTTGTTATAATTCTATCTGAATATGATATAACTCCTTTTTATGCGAAGTGAGATTATATATATATATATATATATATATATGCATATTAAAGTACAAGTGTCCTACGCGTACAACACTTCGTAACACCAACTTTTTTAGAATCCATGCAATGTTTAAAGTTAGAGAAAGTAGGATTACAACAGAAGGAGAGAGAAGAAGAGTGGAAGGTTTAAAATAATCAAGATTCAGCATGCATACCAATGTAATTGCCAATCATAGCGTAAAATTAGGTACTTGTGTCAAGTGCTAGTACTGTACAGGTGGCGATATACCAATGGCGAGATCTTGAAGTACGAAGATCTCGGGTGCGAGTATAATTAGCCTAAGTTGTGAACTAGTTTTCGAAGTGTAAGGCTTTCAAGTGTAAGCACAATTAGGCTTGGTTGAAGTATAAGCACTTCCAGTACAATTATGTTTCGTGTTTGCACTAAGCAAAGTCCAAGCTCGCGCATATTGATTTAAAGGCAACTGTACGTCTCATTCCAACGCATTAACCATCTACGACTACAGGGAATGCAGTTATTATAGGCATTGTGCCTTGAATAAAACGGGCTTGCAAGTTTCAATATATACAAATATATATTATGTATATATTGTATATTGTGTATTGTATATATTGAAACTTGCAAGCCTGTTTTATTAATTTAGTATTGATTAAAATACTAAATAGTATTTATGACAATACTAAATTAGAGAGGACAAAAAAAATTATCAATACACGAATATACATTTGACACACGAATAAAATTATTCGTAACAGAATTAGACATCGTTACTCCTAGCTGCTGTTTGCTTGAAATTCTAAATATCTTGAAAAAAACTGCTCTTTGCGAGCAATAATTCGATATGGCAATAATAATTGCGAGCAAATAATAAAAAAAATTATTGCTCGCAAAGACCTGTTTTTTCAAGATATTCTCAACAAAAGTATATGTACTTTAAATGTAATGAGATGGATCTTATTTTTTGCGTCCACGTGTGTATGGTTTGAATTGGAGTATATGTGTGTATCTTGTAAGTGCAAGCGCGAACAACGACCGTTATGGCTTACGTGCAAAATGACGTTTTGATCGTCGAAGTCGACGTGGCCTACGTGCGAGATAATGTTTACCGGTCGATGACTCTGCCTTCGAAGAAAAAACGAGCCACTCATGTGTCGATGAAGGCTACGACGCACGAAACAATGGGGCATTAAATATGAAGATTTTTGCGAGTGTAGAGAGTATTAAGAGAGTCGAGACTGTTATGAGACAGCAACTCTTCGTTTTCGTTGCAAACAAAATAAATGCAAGATGTCATACCTACGTTTATTCATGCTTTTATATTAAAGAAATTCTAGAGTTAAATTGGTTGATTTAAAAACGATTGTTTCTACAACCACGTCGGTTATAGTTATCAGAAAAACTAGGATCCCCCAAGATTCAAGTAAATAAGTCAAGCATGTAGATTTGCATTGGAATATTTCATGTAAGAAAAATGAATTACCTCGATGTAAGTAATTACACGTACCTTAAATACTATAATATTTGTAAACACATGTTTTAATTCTCTGCAACTCGCAGTAACACCAAATTGGTAACGTTATTCCTGTACTTCGCTCTAAGTCGATCATTCTTTCTATCCAAACTGGCGATTTCATTCTTCAGTCCAAGCGATCCTTATATTCCTATTGTATATTCAATTTCTTTCTTTCCTTTCTCCGCAGAATTACAAAGAAGAGAAATCCAAAATACGATCACAGCAACGAAATCTAAAACAAAAATCGATCACGAAGGACGAAATTACCGTCAATAATGCAACCTATGCATTTGAACCTAAACTAATTTTTTTTTTCACTGTCTCGCACCATGCAAATTACAGCAAAAAAAAATTCACGATCCTGAGTTAATAAAGCGCATCGTCCCAAAGTCTCTATCAGACGTCTCTCTAAAAGTAGTCTTATTATGCACAGTAGACGTGTGAACGCCTTTTTTTAAATCACCCGGTACATGGCGGTATATTGAAGCACGTAAAGAACGAGGACGCACGTCGACGGTAAATACGGGTTAAGTAAAAATTGCTCTTTAATCAAGACCACCTCGAGCCGTCCATTCGGGATCACCTTAAATTGTCACCGACGAGCAGGTGAAACCTTATAACCGGCTACCATTATTTCAACGGGCATTGGGCTGTCAGGGCGTAACGGCGCCTCGCAAATCAATAATAAATGTGCTCGGAGTATGAAGGTGCAAAACCGTGAAACGCTGTACCCTTATATTAGGTGAGTTTACGGGGGCGTCGAGAACTTTACGGGTACGTTATATACCTCAGAACTAGCGAGAGTGCTCTAATAGACATAAGGCGTGGTTGTAAGACCTTGATACACTTTTATACACATTTAATGTTATCGAGGGATTTTTAACGTAGCGCGCGGTTAGAGCGGCAAAGATAAACTCTGTGCGCGATGTAATTTGCTCGGCGAAATTTGATCCGAATCAAAAACCAGTTCAAAAGTTCAGCTATACCTGGATAAAACGTTTTTAAGCAGCGCCAAACCGTTTTAAATATGGCGAAGCTTAAAAACAGGCTGTGCTGTAATTTGTTTCTAAACAAAAACGATTGCACAAAGCGAGAGACTGTATTGTGGAAAATGCTAACGCCCGCATGCATTGATTTAACTTGAATAATTTATCCGCGACAGATATTTGCGCGTTCATCGATAATTGTTGAAAAATGGTGAGCGCTGCCCGCACTCCGCGCTATAACAATATGAGCAATGAATAACTTAAATACCCATTGGCTACCGATGAAAATCCCCGGACGAATTGGCGCGCATTGTTGTTCGAGCGCCATTACAGGCCGTCGATGTTCGGAAATATGCGCGAAAATTCCGGCAGGTTTGGCGCTCGTGCACAGTTCACATGGCCGCCCTTCCTTCTGGCGTACTTGCGAAATTCCGTGCACGCAAATTCCAGGATATTCACAATTCTCGTGCATACAAAGC
Organism: Ampulex compressa; assembly: GCA_038496175.1. Lineage (NCBI taxonomy): Eukaryota > Metazoa > Arthropoda > Insecta > Hymenoptera > Ampulicidae > Ampulex > Ampulex compressa. The sequence continues at coordinate 40,114 of JBCFXI010001762.1, forward strand.
GTTGCCATAAAGAAGCCGGAATGACCGTTCAATGTTCCTTCGGTGTCGCGTATTTCAACAATATTGCAGGAATACATGTATTAGAAAGTACAATAATATCTCCATTAGTGTCGTCCAGATCGAAACTCGAATTTTCTAATCGAACTAAGTCGAGGTGACGACTTTTTCCAGAAAAAGGGGGAGCCGCAGCCGAAAGAGACAAGTCAATCGCGCAATGAAGCAAGCGAGACATTTAAACACCTGTCTGAAAAGTATTATTATTAACTTCTTTAATCTCATTTTATTTATTTGACCACGAATACGTCTATTAGATTTTTTATTTGAATTGTTGTTATCATATATTGGTGAGATGTTTCCGAATAAGATGAGACTAAACATATCATCGTGACCACATTGTAGACGCAGACAAGTATGATGTGCGTCTGTGCAAGAACGTGTTACTGGCAAAGCTTTCTCAAGCGATTTAGGGAATCAAAAGACAGTGTCTAACCCAAAACGGATGTTAGTAAATGACTGACTGTGGCGACGATCGAAAAACTACTCTCTAAACTACAGGTTTCTCAATTAACATTCACCCTTTCACAAATCAAGTACTTTCACGTATAAATTACATTTTAAAAAAGCATCCAATAATGTTAATTACATAATAAGAAATAAAAAATGTTATTGTGATTCAGACAATTACATAATTACATATGAAAATGAAGGTATGTATGAAAACTGTGTGCAGATAATTCAGTAATTTAATAATATTAATAATTCAGGGAGAATTGTTTATAGATTAGGTCATATGTACTACATACATATTTATATT